>QNUK01000093.1:1605000-1797500 GCA_013621035.1 Clarias magur | reverse complement strand
CCACTGGGAATTGAGTTCATCAAGCAGTTTCTGTATTTCCACAGCAAATGGTGGCTCTGCGTCTTTTTTCAAGACCTGTCCAACCTCATTGATGCCATTAAGACTAGGTTGAACGGTATGAATGTCATTAACTAAGGCCTGGTAACACAAACACAACAAATAGAAAAACTAATTAAGCAGTCAGTCCCTCCATCCATCTGTATTGTCAGGACCATTTAGTGAACACGGAGACGCAATAAATGCAGACTGACCGTGCACTGTTCTAGCTGCTTCTCCAGAGCCTCTGAATCTCCTAAAGCTGGCCACTCCTCATTCAGAAAAACATCAACCTCAGCCATCCACTTCTGCAGGGTCTTTGTGTCATTCTAATTGTAAAATATATTTTTGTTGCATTAGCGGACAAATGCTATTTATTCTTTTAAAATACCGTACCACTACTGTGTGAATTATTTAAAATATCATAAACGCTGCTGGTGAGTTTAACTTTTTTAAATGTCGTACAAAACAGAGTAATTTATTATTCCCACATCAAAATCAAAATGCAATTTATAAGTAATACTTACATTAATTAAACTCCATAATCCCCAAACACACACACACACACACACACACACACACACACACACACACACACACACACACACACACACACACACACACCTGAAGAATAGCACTATATTCTTTTGACGTTGCCTAAACCTTGTCTAATATGTGAGCTAATATCTATTAAAGAATATTTCCACCCAGCTTTTCCCCTGAGGCTGTGAGGATAATGAACCCAAAGAACTCACTAATGTAACTTTGTACTCAAAATGACTGATGCAATTAGGGTCATATTTTCTAAACATGCTGTGTGATTAGTCAATTATTATTATTTATAACTATATGCTTAGGTTTTATTGGCCTATATATATTTAGCATTCTTTAAAATGTTATTATTATTATTATTGTTATTATTATTACTTCGATTCTTCGAACACGTTGAATTACAAAAACCTACAGTAAAACTAAACTAATTTGACTGATGTTCTCTTTTTAATATTTCAGTTAAAGAACAAACTACATTCGGCCAAATCATACTATTGGTGCAGTGTGTGTATTATATGGATAACAAAACAAACAAAAAAAAATCAACATTAATACAGGGTTTTGACTATTAATTAGAAATAAAAGTAGACATAATAAGGTGCCAGACAAATTGATCCCCTGTGTTAATCCTTCTCTGAGCGTACTCTTTAAGAGGTGAAGTGCATGCTCAGGAGGGATAAGGTCTGCTGATTGACTTGACGAGTCTGAAACCTTTTTCCCAGACACAAAACCCCAACCCCGGAGGCACGAGGTCACAGTGCTAAACTCTATACCACTGTGCCACCTATACTAATTTTATTTATTTATTTATTTTTTTTTTTTGAAAATTGCTATATTTTCATCTTTTAGAAGCATTGATCAGTTACTAGCCCTAGAACTATGATGCATTTCACAGTAATATTCACAATAAATAAATAAATAAATATTGAAATAACACTACAACGCTCAAGAGATGTGATTGCTTTCTGTACAATAGCGATAGCATTGTGTGTGAAAAGGTGTTGCATTTGCCATGTCTGGTTACATTCCCTGCAGTCCTGGCCTCTAAACAGGTCTGCTGAACCCTTTTCTAACCACTGAGAGCATGGATGTGTATGTGGTTGGACGATGCCAAAATTGATGTTATGCAGCACATACTGTATGTGGCAAAAATCTTCCAAGGAAGACATGTGTGGACTCCCACTTAACGTATTACTTAAAGTACTAAAAATAACTAGTGTGCCTCTATGTGCATTAAAATGTTGGTTCTGTGAAGTTTTGGTCAAATTCCCATGAACTTTTTGGGAGACATGTCATTTGATAGAGTTTCAAAAGTGGAAGAAAGGCCCCGAAAATGCCCTCTAACCAGGCTTAGTGATTAACTACTGCACAGTAATAAAAACGTAAGCAACATCTCAACACGCACCTGGAACTGCTGCAGCTTGGATATGTGATCCTGCAACAGCTCTATGTTTTCTCTTAGCTGATCCCACATATGTCTCCAACAGGCCATCATATTGTCCATCTCAATGTGATACTTTTGAGATATTTCAGGGGGGGCTTTCTGGTACACCTGGTCAGCCATCCTACTGAGATCATCCTTTTTACTCTGCTGCTCTTGCTGTGCTGCTTGAATTTCCTGAAAAATACCATTGCTAAATTAATGTATTAATGTCATGTATGGCTTCCTCAATTCCCACTTATGAAAAAAGCTAATCATCTCATCCAGGGCATGCTTATAGGCTTCTTTTCCTTCTTAATAATGGCCCATGGTTGGTACATTTTAGAGAGTTTCACTTCTCCAGACAGAATACAGAACTTCTCTACATTATAAGAGCAAATACTTCCCACCTTTCCATCTAAAAAAAAATCATTGTAAAAATCCAAACTGTGATTAGATTTCACCGTGTCTCTGGTGTAAACACATTTTTAATAACACGGAAATTAAACACAGTCAATTCAGGTATATTCAAATTGTTATGGTTACACTGAAATGACGTCCTTTTACACTGAAATGCCTTCTGATTACACATCTCATAGGTATATGTGCATGCATCTCATATGTGTGTGTGCGTGCATCTCATAGGTGTGTGTATGCGCATATGTGTATGTGCATACACACGCATCTCATAGGTGTGTGTGCGTGCATCTCATAGGTGTGTGTGCGTGCATCTCATAGGTGTGTGTGCGTGCATCTCATAGGTGTGTGTGCGTGCATCTCATAGGTGTGTGTGCGTGCATCTCATAGGTGTGTGTATGCGCATATGTGTATGTGCATACACACGCATCTCATAGGTGTGTGTGCACGGAGAGTTTGCATGTGTATGTGCGCGTGTGCATTTCATATGTAGTTGTGTGAGCAGTTAGTAGTGTATATAGATGTGTTACTGTTTCATATATGTGTAGGCAAGTATTTCATATGTGTGTACATGAGTGAAGTTTGATTTAAGCCCTATACGGCGCCTCATGAGATTCTAATAGGTTAACACACCAGAGGTGCATAACCATGCATAACCATGTTATAGGATTTTAACAAATGTGCACCATAAAAGGTGGTATACAGGTGTTTCAAAGCAAATTTTTCATTTAAATTTGGCACAAAACCATTTTCAAGCACTTCAAACGCATACACCAGATACTAACACTAAGGGTTATTTTCAGGACATTAAAAACAAACCATGGTGTCTTTCAGCCTTTGCTCCATGATTGGGTACTCAGTTACAGCTGTAGAAGGTAGTTTGTCTTCACATTGTTGGAGCCATGCCATTAGGGTTGCCATTACTTCCTTGTAGTGTGCAGGTGGAAGGCTAGTCTGGACTACAAAATAATAGAACATAAAATAAAAATATAGAGAGAGTATATTACATAATTATAATTATACGAGGTCCAAAGAGTTGTCTATGCAAGTGAAGGTGAAAAAACATCACTTGTGGTCAATACAACGGATTGGAACATTCTTAAAAAGGAGGAATTAACTCGCAAGCTCGGCAACAGCAAAAGGCCTTGAAGACCATGGAAGACAAAAAAAGTGGATGATTGCAAATTTATTTCCATAGTGAATAAGAACCATTTCTCAACATATAGCCCAGTCAGGAACACTCTTAAGGAGTAAAGAAGGTATTATACAAAGCATGCCACATCATCTGTCAAACTGTCTTGGTGGTGGCAATGTTATGGCATAAGGCTGCCAGTGGAAGTGGGTCACTGGTGTTTATTGATGACTGCTGATAAAAGTAGGAGGACGCATTCTGAAGTGTATAGGGTTATACTGCAAATGCTGCAAAACTGATAGGACACTGCTTTACAATGGAGACAGATGATGACCCAAAAAATAAAAAAAGCTACCCAAGGAAAAGAAACGGGATATTCGTTACTTTACTATATATTTTAAGTCCGACACCTGATCTCAATCTAATAGAGCATGCTTTTGCTTTTGTTCATGTCCATGGGTTTCAGACTTCAGGCAGACTCTGACTGCACAGTATTTTCATCCAAGTAATAAAGGGAATTATAATGTCTGCAATTATGTTCGTTTACTCCATTGTTTATGAATCCCCCAAAATATGTGAATAAAATATCTATGATAAAGCTGAAAGCCTTGACTTTACACTTATCTTGAGTGTTTCATTTACAGTTCAGTGTGGTGGTATACAGAGGTCACATGCCAAAAAACAACTTTGTTTCAAAATTGATGGACCTGGCTGTACATACGGAAAAGACGTGGCTGTATGTATATTTTAGATAAACACCTACTGTACAGTAATATAACATTTGTACAACAATTTTACAATATAAATGTACAAGTTTAAAAGCATGTATAATGTAGACAGAAAATCCACCCAAAGGGTTATGATACCATTTGTTCAGTCATCACAATTATTTATTTATTTTTTAAAATTCTTTTAAAGCTTTTTTTTTTTTTTTTTTTACTCCTTGTTTTTTTCTGTCCGGTTCATTAGTCACTTTACTGAGGGGACAAAGACTGTTCTTTTTTTGTTCAAAATTTTTGACTGATAACATTCTAGTGTTATCTTTCCTGCTCAGGGAAGCCTCTCTGCATAAAGAGCCCCCCGGCTGAAGAGCACTGAACCCCACTCTGGCGTAATTTGCATATTTCGGGCTCTTTTCTTTTATAGCGTTAAGTGGAAACAGGATGCCGCTGGACAGAATGACATTTATAACAACGGGTTTTACTTCCACAGACAAAAACTAAAGAAAATGATGTTCACTAATGGAGTTTAAAAAGGAAACACATTATCTCTCTGCAGCGCACACACAACGCCCACCCCCAAATAAAATACGCAAAAGGCAGTGCACTTAAACACCCTTCTCTCTCTAACACTAGTGTAATCATGAGCTCCACTGCAAAATCCATAACTGTTCACAGATCGGACAATATAATACATTTAGCAATAAACATCAGAGTATATTGTGCACCAATCGGTTTCAGCCAATAATCATTCATTTTTACAGATCGGTTGTCTCTCAACTGGCCGCTCATATAAACTGATATTATTGTGATGAAGCCACGAGTCGACGCCACATCAACATTCCATCGCCAGTCTGGGAATATTATTAACTCTCTTCAAAAGGTTTTAAATTTGCAATATGCTAATTTTTTTTCTAAATGGGAGAACATCAGCCAAAGGCGGATCTTATTCACAAGGCTGATCTTATTCAAACCTTATTCACACGACGCAGTGGGAATAAGCAGAGGCGTTCAAAGAGCTCGAGCCTCAATCTGCAGAGAGTAAAAAGACTGAAACCATTATAACAAAAATAATAACGAGCAGTTTCAGGCACTGGGCGAGGCAGCCCGGGCCAAATACTCGCCAAATACAAAGTGACAGATGTGTGTGTTGATTTACAAAGGTATAGTGCAGAGGCTCAGTCTGTTATACATTGACACAGCCATGTTCCATGTGCTGCATCTTATAACAAGTGAGTATGATAGGACAGTCATAATTTAGCGATTAAGCATTTCATTGTGTGATAGCCACTTGCTTTTGCTCTTTAGTCGAGCATCGTCTGTTCTATTGCTTTTAGTTTCTTCATAATCTACATGAACTAATAAGAGAATGGAATATGATGCATATGTAGCCTTCTAACAAATGTTTTAACTGTATAATATTTTCTCAGATCTTAATTATATTTGTGCACTGCTGTTTATAACATTTATTTTTTTTTACTTTTTTTCAGTATGAAAAACTGGTAAATGAATAAACAATTTAAACACAGGGTGTGAGTGGGTTATTGGGATTTTTCATTTAAGGTGTTCTATATACCTGTACTACACCATAAACAGAACACTGTAAATGGAAAATCCCAATAACCCACTCACACCCCTGTGATCAGTGATTGGTGATCAGTATCGACTGATTTTGCTTTCTGTGATCAGGGATCAGTGATTGGCTCCAAAAACCCTGATCAGAGCACCTCTAACTCCTCAAGTGATACGAGTCTCTGACATTAATGTTGACATATTTTCATGTATATTATACTGAATCTAGGACTAGATTCTATCACTGAGATAAATTAGAGTTTACCTGTGCCTTTATTCTAAAACTAGACTTTAGTAAATAAGTAAAATAAGACTTTGGTGCTCCATGCATTACAACAGTTCATTTACAGTCTGACACCTTAACTACTGACGACCACTGACCCCTGACAGTATGTCCCAGTTTGTATCACACCTTTTACAGCTGAGTTTTTTTTTTTTTCCTTTTTTTTTTTTTCTTAAAAACATTTATTGGATAAAATGTTCCAGGCAGAGATTAAGCCTGACGTAGATGTATGCCCACTGGCATTGAAATCAGATCACAACCACAGGGTTATTGGTCCCAATGGCTACTTTTGACAAGACTGCATAAAATATTAGGTAGGAATATTAATTCCAGGCCCCCATTCAAGTTTAAGAATGAAATCCAGTGAAACGTTGGTCAACTCTATGCTGAAAAACTGACAGACTATACAAGTAATCTTTAAAGTAACCAGAAACTTTTACATGGTAATGAACCTTTTTTGAGCTACAACTGTTTATGTTACGTAACTGTGCCCACAAATGAATGTTCGGTTTCTTTAAAAATCCAAATTCGTTTTTAAAATCAGTATTTTCAGGAATCTGTGCTAAAATTATTAGACTATATTAGATTATAATATAATATTATTAGATTATAAGAAACTCATTTTCGGATAACATGGGTTAGTGCAGGCACTCATAAACATAAAATGCTGTGTGTACAAAACAGTTTGTGTTGTATGGTGCCTTCACACATCAAACATTACTCACCTAATACAAGCTGTTTCTCTCTAGCCCGTAGGTCAGCAAGAACACTTTGGTAGTGCTCCTGAAATGCAGCCGTATCAGCATCAAAGAGCACCTGTGTTTCCTCCTTTTCCCTTAGCTCCCGAAGTTGTTCATGTAAGTGCTTCACTTCTGGCTCAAGCACTGACAGTCGAGCAATCTCATCCTACAAACAGGAATAAACATTTCTTTTATTGACGACGTTGATGACAAAAACAATCCATTATATAGAGATGTACCGTAGCAACGGGTCAAATGTTCATGCATGCATTCATGATACAACTACTGTATCATATAACCAACAGCATTGACATGGACAGGCAACACTGATAATTTCTAATGAAAATATATATTCACTTTGGTGAACAATGATCTACTTTAGACTTTAGAAATGATTAAAAAGAGGAAAAAAAATATTCCGATTTCCTGTTGCAGTATACTTCTCTTCTTCAATTTGCTTTGCTTGGTTTACTTCCAGTGATCACTGTTTCCACTATTACTGTTACATAAGGTGGATATAAAAAGTCTACACAACCATGTTAAAATAGCAGGTGCTTATGATATAAAAATCAAACCAAGATAAATACACTTTAGTATTTGTTTGACTGTTATACCCAGACTGTGTAGGCTTGTTTATCACTGGATATACATTTACAACTTTTGCCAAACGCCCTTATCCAGAGCGACTTACATTTATCTCATTATACATCTGAGCAGTTGAGGGTAAATGGCCTTGCTCAAGAGTCAATAAGTGGTAGTTGTGCTGGGGTTTGAACCTGTGTCCTTCTGATGCATAGTCCATAGTCCAACACCTTAAGTCCTGACTAATCCTGACTCCTGACAGTATGTCCCAGTTTGTATCACACCTTTTAACAAGCATGTTTAAAAATGATTTGAGGATAAACACATAGTTGGAAAACTACATAGGAAAGGACATAAGTTGTCATTAAAATCTGACATAACAAAACCAAACCAAAGGTAAAGCAGAATATATATCAAATAATTGAACATTTCTCTTGCTTTACACAGGACTCGATACATTAAGGACCATATTTGCTGTTAAGAAGAACATCTAAGCTCCAGTCATGCAGGAAGGGTTGATGTGAGTTGAGTTCTAATGATGAAGAAGGTTTATTTAACAGGTTAACCAAGTAGTGTGACTAATTTTGTTCTGTCATTACTTTTAGATTAAAAGTATGATGTTTTTAGCAATTCGTTGCTGTTTTTGACTTTAAATGGTTATAGCTGTTATAATACGGATGAGCTGAGAGGATACCAAGTACTGTGAAAGAGGGGCAGAGTGAGATGCTGAGGCGCTCAGGCTGACGTACTGTTTTAAGTGTGAAAGAGAAGCGTGTATTTACATGGATCAAAAAAGATGCTTAAAAAATAATCAGGTTCTAGATCGAAATATTTAAACAAAAAAACTGTTCTGTGCTTAGTTTTATTATTTAAAAAACTGCCATTAATATAAATGATTTCCAACAAGAAGTAAAATGTTGAAAGTTAAGGAGCTTCCCAAAGTTCATAAAGTGAAATTATTAAACGTCATTTAAATAGAAACAAACATTACAGACTTTCAGTAGGGTTAAATCAGGACCATTTGATGGCAAATTCATCTGAGAAAATTCTTCCAAATGCTCCCAGAAACACTCAGATTGAGTTGAATGTCTATTTGTGGAATAACCTTGTCATTCAGTACATCAGGTAGTATTTTTGGGCTACTCTTGAGGGCGAGGCTGACCTGCTGGGGGGATGCTATCCCTCCCACTCAGGATGGTGCTGCTCTAATTTCTTTCCGCATACAGGTAGCTCATAATCTTGAGCTACCTGTATGAGCCAGTAATAGCCCAGAACAGGGAGCAGACATACAGGTGAACCTGAGCGTCTGCTATCTGCACTGTGTCATTGCTCAAGTTCCACCAAATTGAGACTTTGTCTAATCCCCAAGCGAAACAAAAACGCAGTAGGACTGCTGATCTGGAGCTAGGATTATTAATTTTTATTTTTATATCTAAAGTCATTATTGCTAATATCAGAAGTTTAGTGATATTGCAGTTTGTTTCACAGAAACAAGGATTGAACTGGATTAGTATGTAGAATTTAAAAAGGCCATCCAGGATACAGTTACATAAATCATCCAGGTCCACCTGGTAGAGGAAGAGGTGTTGCAGTTATTTGTTATTTTTAATTACTTTAAAATACGAACATAACATGCCTACTACAATAAGTGTTTGCTCTGTCAATTCAGCAAATTATTATTCGCAGACACCCTTATTTTATTTGCATAATTTATATGTGATTTATACTCAAACCTTTTCTTTGGAGACATTAATATGGAGTTTGGGAATTAAGAAGAGCCTCTGAGAATAGTGGTTATGTCCATTTATCCATAGACTGTATAAAAAGAACTTGACAACTTGACAGTAGGTTTCTGAAGAGCAGATTTGAAGCTCAACTGAGCTCTGGTAGTAACTTTCCTGGCAGGAGCTGACCCTGCCTAAACCCTGGTTAATCCATATATGGATATACAGTATGGGTGGAACAAAGGGAGCCTGGATGTTGCTACCCATCTCAGTTTTATCTTAGCTATGCTATGGTGACTAATGTTAAATTATATGCTGATGCATTTGATTAAACTCATAAACTTTGATTAAATGTCATTCTAAAATACATTCACAAGAAATGTAGGGGTTGACATAGGATGATGTGTAGGGTATCTACACATCATCCTATGTCAACCCCTACATTTCTTGTCGTAAGCTAAACTACAACATTTTAAATATTAATACATGCTAATATTCTTGATCCTCTTCCAATAAAATTTTTAAAGTGATAGCAGTTATCTTCATATTTACATACAGTAGGAATAACATTGATAATATGGAAGTTAGGATCTAGCCCTCAACATTGCATAGAGACAGCACAGATTAAAGTTCACCTACTACTGGCCTCTAATCAGGGTTGTGTCTCTTTGTTTGTAGAAGGTTAAGAAAAGTCCCTCTCGTGGTTCATGTCCCATTTGACTGATTGGTATTAGTTTAAAGTAGAAGTAAATGGTGACTTTCTATTCCTGCTAAAGTTTGGTATTTGACAAAATCCCATTTTAAGCCGATTGCTTTTTATCTATATATTCTTCCACTGAGTAATGTCATTCATGAGCATGGGATTATTTTCCACTGTTATGCTGCTGACAGATATGTTTAGGAAAGCCAGATGGAAGACATGAAATTAATAGGAACTTTAAGGAATGCTTAACATCATTCTACTTAATGCTGATAATACAGAAGTTCGGCTACATACATGCAGTGGATATGCAGCTGAAAGTAAGCTTTTTGATTACATAGTAACTATGTTTGGCCATTCTATGTCATTGAGTGCAGCCTCGGTGTGATTATTGATACCAGTCTTTCATTTGAAGCTCAAGTAGATAATATTACTAGTATAGCCCTTTTACCTCTCAGACTATTTATTGGTACCTTGTATAATGAAGACTAGTAGAGTAGAGTCAGAGCATTCTCTTACAAACTATGGGAGTACCTGAAGAATGTGGGTCCCAGCGTTAACCACTATACCACCTTGCTGCCTACTTTTTACATTAAATCATGGGAAGAAATACATTTTTGATATGTACTGTACTGTATAAATATAAATAATTAAATAGCACTTAAGTTCTAGTTTTTATTATAGTCGCGTCCCTTGTAGCATCTCCCAAAGTTTCAGACTAATTCTCTTATGATCCTTATCACATGATGAAGTCATGGCTTTGTCATACGACCTGAAACTCAAGCTCCTAAAAACATAATAATTGAATCCATTACATAACAACAAAGCCATTTTTACAAAGAGGTCACATGGGTGAGAACAAGCATGAAAAAGCATGAAATGACATTTGTGTGAATTTGAAAAAAAAAACTTTCTTACTTGAGTTTAATGTACAAAGACATATTTTATAGTATTATAATAGAATTTTGAAAAATGTAATGAATAAAAGACGTCCCCTATACAGTAGTTTCATTTTTATGCTATAACAAAAATGTTTTGCAAAAAATGTTATTCAGTGTTGGCTTATGAACTATCTTGTTCTTGCTAATTCTTGTCCAAATACGTTTTCCTCCTATTGTAAGTGAATTTAGTTTTCTTTTGTTAAGGGTGATTAGAACAGAGAGTGAATTAACTAGTCTCTAGTTAAGTAAGGAGACTATTTATTTTATTTTTCTAAAGCCATTAAGTTTTTATTTGTCTTATATTAGCGACGCACACAGTTTAGCACATGCAGTGGGTAAAGGGCATTACCTGGAAATACACAGGAATAGACAGTCCTGCATATGGACACAAAACAGACAGACATTGAAAGACACATCTAAAGAGGAACAGAGTCCCATGCACAGTGAAAACTTAGTTGGTTACCCTGCAGCGCTCAAGTTGGATCCTCAGTGGCTCTGGCTCACAGGCTGGAGGCTGCTGAATTTTTAGCCAGTTCTCTGAATTTGATACGATTTGCTCCAAGTTGTGAAAGAGATTGTAGAAAGCCAGTAGTTTAGTCTGGTAGGCCAGCCATGCTAGCCTCTCGGCCAGCAGAGAACAAAACTCCACCCACCGGGCATGTAACTGCTGAGCAGCTTGTTGAATATCATCAGAGTTTTGGCCATCTATAAAGGAAAAAATGTTCATTATTTAATTTGGCATACAGAACTCAAAGAATCATTTGTTCATAATGAATGCTTCCTGGATGCCGTTTCCTGAAATCAACTTCAGCTGGTGTCCATTCCAAAGACTAGGATATTTAGTCAAATATCATTTAAGTCACAGAAATCTGTATATTTTGGTGCTAAATGAACCTTTTCTTCAACATAAATTCTAGCTGCAATGCTCTCAAAATGGGGTTTGGAGATGACTATAGATGTGGAAATCCCAATGCACTAAAAACTAAAGGTAAATTTACTTTGGTGCCTACTTAATTGACTAATTTAACAAGAGTTTAATACAAATAGGTATGAAAATAAAGGCCATGTACAGTATATGAATGGAATGACAATAAAAACTCTCTAATCCATAATTAATAAAGCCATCTTGGACCTTATTTGTCCCCCCCCCCCCTTTTTTTTTAGGGAAAAAACTCTTTGTGACTGAAGCATACAGGTATAGACAGAATACTGTTGTATACAATTAATTAAAGGGCCTGATATTTGGATTGTTGGATTATGGTTATAAAGTTAATATATGACATGGGAGTCAGTGGAATTATTATTATAATAATAACAATTCATTATATAATTAATCATTCATAATGAATTATATATAACGTTAAATGTTAAAACTTAAAATGCTTTTAGAAACCCTGGGCTTAGAAGCAGGAATATCCGCACTTCCTGTGTAATGCCACACACTAAAATCAGTGTTCAAGTACACTAGGATAACATGGCACCACACTGGTCACTTTATCATACGTCTACCCAAAATATCAAATTCTATATACAGTCAGTATGCAGTAAAATTACTGCCCCCTATTTTAATTCAAAACATAATAAAAATCATCTGATCGTAGCAGGCCAAATACAGAAAACAAGGGCGGATACTCGCTATCCCCTTACTGCTTCCACAGCAATTAAGAGGGAAAGTTGCAGTCAGGTGCTGCTAATCATCACCCTAGACCTTCATCCTAGACATAGACGGTTTGGCAGTTTGCTGGTCCAGAACATTCAGGTGTGTGTTAACAAGCCAAGAAGAAAAGCAATGGTCTTATAGAAGCAACTGTTGCTGCACATCACTCTGGAAAGGGTTATAAAACAACTTCCAAACATTTGAAGTTTAATGTTTTACAGTAAGATTATTCGAAAATAAACATTCGAGACAGTTGCCAGTGTACCCAGGAGCGGGTGTCACAGCACATTCACTACAAGGTCAAACAATGCTCAGAGAAATACAAATATTCCAAGAGCCACTGTACATCTCAGACCTTGGAGGCCTTAATGAGCATGTTAAATGATGAAGTGTTAAATGTTAAAGTCCAGAACAGCACAATTAGAAGAAGAAAGGACAAATATGGTTCATGGTTCAACCAAACCGCATTCATCCTTGAAGGGGTTACCAGGAGAAACATCAACTGTCTAAAAAAGCATGAATGAGGCTTGTAAAAAAATGTATCTGAAAAAATCACAGGCCTCTGGGACAATATCCTGTGTGCAGATGTGACTAAAGACCAGCATTTCATACCCACTGTCAAGCACAGTGGTGGAGGGGTGATGATTTGAGCTTATTTTTCATTCAGCCATGAACCTTTCTGTATACCAGAGTATTCTATAGGCAAATGTGAGATAATCTGTCCGACAGATAATACTTGGTCAAACTTCAGACATGCAAAATGACAATGATCCAAAACACACTAAGTCTACATCAGAATGTCTAAAACAAATGAATTAACAGAAGAATTGGAACGGCCTAGTCAAAGTCCAGACTTCAACCCAACTGAAATGCTGCGGCCGGGCGTAATGAGAGCTATGCATAAGCGAATGCCCTAAAACCTCAATTAACTAAAATTGTAAGTCATAGCAAAAAAAATTACTTGAATGTATTGCTGCTAAAGGTGGACCTATAAGCTACTGAACCATGGAGTACTCACTCACTTACTCACCATCTATACCGCGTAATCCTGCATTCAGGGTCACGGGGGGCCTGGAGTCTATCCCACTTAAGGGCACAAGGTGGGGTACACCCTGGGCAGTGTGCCAATCCATCGCAGGGTAAACACACATACACAATCACTCCCTCATTCACACACTATGGCCAAATTGGGAATGCCAATTAAACTAACTTACATGTCTTTGGACTGCGGGAGGAAACCGGAGTACCTGGAGGAAACACACCAAGCAGGGGGAGCACATGCAAACTCCATGCACACAGAGACAGGAATCGAACCTGGACCCTGGAGGTGCAAGGCGACAGTGCTAACCACTACACCACCGTGCCACCATGGGGTGCTAGTATTACCCAAATGTGTTTTTGGCTTAATTTTTGTTAAATAAATAAATAGTACAAAAAAGTGGTCCTATGGTGAAAAAAAGTTACAATAAGTTTGGTCTTAAAAGATTATATTTTGTTATTCGTCTGAGGTTATTTCTTGATACGAAGAAATAATCCGATGATTAATTTTTTTTTATATTTTAAGAAATATAAGAGGGTACACCAACTTTTACTGAATAATAAAAAATAAAAAAATTCACACACACCAGTATTTAGTTAGACTGTATTATGCTTTGATCATGGCACCTTTTCAATGTGGCAACATTATGTGGCAACATAAACATGAAGTTTATGGAATATCACAACATTTATTTCTGTCCAAATTCACATTAATTTCTCTCCAAGATTTTTTTCATTGCTGAAGGGAGACCACAGCGTAAAGCCTTCTCCCAAAAATTCTCAGTGGGGTAAAGGTCTGGGGTTGAAGTGGTGGCCAGTGGTGGAAATGATGCCTCATGCTCCCTGAACCACTTTTTCACAATGTGAGTCTGATGAAGCCTGGCATTGTCATCTTGAAATATGGCCGTGTCATCAGAGAAAAAAAAATCAATATAATTTTTTTTTTAAACGGGTCATTTAATATATTCATGTAGACAGCTGACCTCACTTTTTTGCATATAACAATGCTGAACCTAGACCTGATCAACAGAAGCAACCCAAGATCATAACACTGCCCCCACAGGCTTGTACAGTAGACTCTAGTCATGATGGGCGCATCACTTCATCTGCCTCTCTTCTTACCCTGACACACCCATCACTCTTAAACAGGTTAAATCTGTAGTTTTCAGACCTCATGGCATATATCCAATGCTTAATCTTCCATTCTTTTTGCTTTTCAGCAAACTGAAGTTTGTTTCCAATTAGCCTCATTGACAAGTGGTTTTCTTAAGGCTACGCAGCATTATTCCCAATCACTTGAGTTATGTCAAATTCCATGAGTACAGTACAATCGTGGCCAAAGGTTTTGAGAATGACAGAAATATTAGTTTTCACAAAGTTTGTTGCTAAACTGCTTTTAGATCTTTGTTTCAGTTGTTTCTGTGATGTACTGAAATATAATCACGAGCACTTCATACGTTTCAAAGGCTTTTATCGACAATTACATGACATTTATGCAAAGAGTCAGTATTTGCAGTGTTGGCGCTTCTTTTTCAGGACCTGTGCAATTCGACTGGGCTGCTCTCAATCAACTTCTGGGCCAAATCCTGACTGATAGCAACCCATTCTTTCATAATCACTTCTTGGAGTTTGTCAGAATTAGTGGGTTTTTGTTTGTCCACCCGCCTCTTGAAGATTGACCACAAGTTCTCAATGGGATTAAGATCTGGGAAGTTTCCAGGCCATAGACCCAAAATTTCAACGTTTTGGTCCCTGAGCCACTTAGTTATCACTGGCACGGTGCTCCATTGTGCTGGAAAATGCATTGTTCTTCACCAAACTGTTGTTGGATTGTTGGAAGATTGTTGGAGGGTGTTTTGGTACCATTCTTTATTCATGGCTGTGTTTTGGGGCAAAATTGTGAGTGAGCCCACTCCCTTGGATGAGAAGCGAGCCCACTCCCTTGGATGAGAAGCAACCCCAAACATGAATGGTCTCAGGATGCTTTACTGTTGGCATGACACAGGACTGATGGTAGCGCTCACCTTTTCTTCTCCGGACAAGCCTTTTTCCAGATGCCCCAAACATCTGGGGATGCCCCAATCTGGGGATGCCCCAATCGGAAAGAGGCTTCATCCGAGAATATGACTTTGCCCCAGTCCTCAGCAGTCCATTCGCCATACTTTTTGCAGAAGATCAATCTGTCCCTGATGTTTTTTTTTTGGAGAGAAGTGGCCTCTTTGCTGCCCTTCTTGACACCAGGCTATCTTCCAAAAGTCTTGGCCTCACTGTGCGTGCAGATGCGCTCACACCTGCCTGCTGCCATTCCTGAGCAAGATCTGCACTGGTGGCACTCCGATCCCGCAGCTGAATCCTGGCGCTTGCTGGACTTTCTTGGACGCCCTGAAGCCTTCCTAACAAGAATTGAACCTCTTTCCTTGAAGTTCTTGATGATCCTATAAATTGTTGATTTAGGTGCAATCTTAGTAACCACAATATCCTTGCCTGTGAAGCCATTTTTATGCAACGCAATGATGGCTGCACGCGTTTCTTTGCAGGTCACCATGGTTAACAATGAAAGAACAATAATTTCAAGCATCACCCTCCTTTTAACATGTCAAGTCTGCCATTCTAACCCAATCAGCCTGACATAATGATCTCCAGCCTTGTGCTCATCAACATTCTCACCTTCAGTAAACAAGACGATTACTGAAATGATCTCAGCAGGTCCTTTAATGAAGGCAATGAAATGCAGTGGAAAGTTTTTTTCGGGATTAAGTTAATTTTCATGGCAAAGAAGGATTATGCAATTCATCTGATCACTCTTCATAACATTCTGGAGTATATGCAAATTGCTATTATAAAAACTTAAGCAGCAACTTCTCCAATTTCCAATATTTATGTAATTCCTTTTACACAAATATAAAACTTTTGGCCACGACTGTATATACAGGTGAAACTTAAAAAATTTGAATATCATAAAAAAAAAGCTTATTTATTTCAGTAATGCAACTTAAAAGGTGAAACTAATATATGAGATAGACTCATTACATGCAAAGCAATATAGCTCAAGCCGTGATTTGTCATAATTGAGATGATTATGGCTTAAAGCTCATGAAAACCCCAAATCCACAATCTCAGAAAATTTGAATATTACATTACAGATGAGCTTTATGGGGATGCTGACTTCATTTTTCAGCAGAACTTGGCACCTGCCCACACTGCCAAAAGCACCAAAACCTTGCTTGGCTTTGCTTGATTGGCCAGCAAACTCACCTGACCTGAACCCCATAGAGAATCTATGGGGCACTGCCAAAAGATGAGAGACATGGGACGGAACAATGCAGAGGAGCTGAAGGCCACTATTGAAGCATCCTGGTCTTCCATAACACCTGAGCAGTGCCACAGGCTGATATTTTCCATGCCACGGTGCATTAAGGCAGTAATTGCTGCAAAAGGGGCCCAAACCAAGTGCTGAGTACATATGCATACTTATACTTGTCAGAGGTCCGATATTGTTCTATGTACAATTTTTTTTGTTGTTGTTTTATTGACTGCATGTAATATTCAAATTTTCTGAGATTGTGGATTAGGGTTTTCATGAGTCATAATCATCTCAATGACAAATCACGGCTTGAACTATATATATTTAGTTCAGGACTGGAGTTTCCTACACCCTACCTGTGCCTCCAATAACCAACTGGACTCAATTTTAACTTAAACACATCTCCTGTTATACTGAATTGCCAATCTCACACATTAATATGCTGATCAATCCCTGCTATCCGTTTTACCCTGTTGAGTCTGGTTCCTCTCAAGGTTTCTTCCTATAACCATCTCAGGGAGTTTTTCCTTGCCACCGTCGCCATCATCCTCGGCTTGCTCATCAGGGACAATCTTATCATTTTGCTTCATACACGTTCACATCTCATACAAACTTAAAGAATTATTTTGATTGTGTACAGCTGCTTTGCGACAATACTTTTCATATATCTACTATATTTTACAGTATATATATTATACATATAGTGCTTTTCCTTGTTCACAATCTTTTTTGCCAAATATGCTGATGACATGCATGCCACTGATACACGCATGTCATATACGACATTGTAAACTATGATGAACTCCTAAAGCTGAAAGATGCAACTTGTGATATTTTACAGAATAATACACAACCTAATGAAGATAAGACTTGGGTAGGTCTTAACAACTTGCAAACAAAACCATTTTTTAGAGTGCATAAAGAAATGGACTCCGCTAAATGTAAATTAACATTAAATGTGCTCAAAAACAAGCTTTTACTTTAATTTAATAGTTTCACTTTGTTTTAGCTTCATGTATTAATCATACAATTTTAGGATACCAAATGATTAAAAAAAGAAAAATCTTGAAATAAAATGAATGTATTTACCACTTGTGAGCTGATCTACTAGGGCCTGAGCTGACCGTGTGGCTTCTTGTAACTTTCTAAACTTCTCTGGTTTTTCTTTATCAATTGCCTACAAGATATTTAAAACAGAAAAACACATTGATTAATATAATATATTTTTAAAATTAGATGTACATAAACAACAGTTTAGAAAAAGTCTTTTAGTTAAATATCCATTCAGTGGCATGTGTATCATACTGTCTGATCTCACCAAGACTTTCTCATAGAGGTCTGCAACACTGCCCTCTTTGCGTGAAATTGAGAATTCAGGACTCTGCAAGGTGGCTTCTGAGCGGGTCATAAAACTGTGAATCTCTGTGAAATCCACATCAAACCTGAAAACACAAATTACTGATCAGAATTGCTAAAACAATAATGCTGACCTTGTGTCTTGTGGGTAATTATTGTTGCTCACAGAACCGATATGTAATTAATACTCTAGAGCAGGGCTTTCTATCTGGGTTGAAATGTCGGCCAGGTCATGATAAGAATCCCAGTGAGGAGAGTGCAAAACAATCACATTAAGAGCAACAGAGAAAGTAAAGTATATGAACAACATAAAATTGAATCAATTGTATCTTGTATCATTGTTGTATCAAAATACAGTACCAGTAAAAAGCTTGAATTTATTTTACAGCTTTAGATTTATTTTCTACAATCAAGAACAATACTGGATTTTTAACACTGTGAATTAACACATATCAGTCATCCCCTTGATCATTTGTAACCCTGATGTGTGCAGTGTGGGAAACTGGAGCATAGTGTCTAAACCTACATCAGCAGAAATAAAGTGCGAGTGCTGTTTGAAGTGTCTCCACAAGTTGCTTTCTTCTCCCCTGTATATTGAGCTTTTGTTAAATAATGGGAAGTGTCGCTCAAAAAGCAAACAGCAGAGAAAGATTAACCATTTTCCATTAAAGACAAACAACTACACACGTGGACAAAATTGTTGGTACCCTTCGGTCAATGAAAGAAAAACTCACAATGGTCACAGAAATAACTTTAATCTGACAAAAGTAATAATAAATAGGAATTCTATGAATGTTAACCAATGAAAGTCAGACATTGCTTTTCAACCATGCTTCAACGGAATTATTAAAAAAAAATAAACTCATGGAACAGGCCTGGACAAAAATGATGGTACCCCTAACTTAATAGTTTATTGCACAACCTTTTGAGGCAATCACTGCAATCAAACGATTCCTGTAACTGTCAATGAGACTGCACCTCTCTGCAGGTATTTTGGCCCACTCCTCATGAGCAAGCTGCTCCAGTTGTTTCCGGTTTGAAGGGTGCCTTTTCCAGACAGCATGTTTCAGCTCCTTCCAAAGATGCTCAATAGGATTGAGGTCAGGGCTCATAGAAGGCCACTTTAGAATAGTCCAATGTTTTCCTCTTAGCCATTCTTGGGTGTTTTTAGCCGTGTGTTTTGGCTCATTGTCCTGTTGCAAGACCCATGACCTGCGACTGAGACCAAGCTTTCTGACACTGGCCAGCACATTTCTCTCTAGAATCCCTTGATAGTCTTGAGATTTCATTGTACCCTGCACAGATTCAAGACACCCTGTGCCAGATGCAGCAAAGCAGCCCCAGAACATAACAGAGCCTCCTCCATGTTTCACAGTAGGGACAGTGTTCTTTTCTTCATATGCTTCATTTTTCTGTCTGTGAACATAGAGCTGATGTGCCTTGGCAAAAAAGTTCCATTTTTGTCTCATCTGTCCATAGGACTACAACATGTAGTTTGGCATATTCCAGTCTGGCTTTTTTATGATTTGTTTTCAACAATGTTGTCCTCCTTGGTCGTCTCCCATGTAGTCCACTTTGGCTCAAACAACGACGGATGGTGTGATCTGACACTGATGTTCCTTGAGCATGAAGTTCACCTTGGATCTCTTTAGAAGTCTTTCTGGGCTCTTTTGTTACCATTGGGATTATCCGCCTCTTTGATTTGTCATGAATTTTCCTCCTGTGTCCACATTCAGGGAGGTTGGCTACAGTCCCATGGATCTTAAATTTCTGAATAATATGTGCAACTGTAGTCACAGGAACATCTAGCTGCTTGGAAATGGTCTTATAGCCTTTACCTTTAACATGCTTGTCTATAATTTTCTTTCGAATGTCCTGAGACACCTCTTTCCTTCGCTTCCTCTGGTCCATGTTGAGTGTGGTACATACCATGTCACCAAACAACACAGTGATGACCTGGAGCCCTATATATAGGCCCACTGACTGATTACAACATTGTAGACACCTGTGATGCTAATTAGTGGACACACCTTGAATTAACATGTCCCTTTGCTCACATTATTTTCAGTATTTTCTAGGGGTACCATCATTTTTATCCTGGCCTGTTCCCTGAGTTCATTTTTAAAAATAATTCTGTTGAAGCATGGTTGAAAAGCAATGTCTGACTTTCATTGGTTAACATTCATAGAATTCTTATTTATTATTACTTTTGTCAGATTAAAGTTATTTATGTGACCATTGTGAGTTTTTCTTTCATTGACCGAAGGGTACCAACAATTTTGTCCACGTGTGTTAGGCTATTTCTGCTTTGAATAAGAGAGAGACACCAGGATCTCCTCTCCTTGTTCATAAAATCTTTTCAGTGCATTCCCTTGGCAAAGCCACCTAATGTTATTGTGAATAAGCAAATCATACATTGAACTGACATGTCTGACAATAACTGGTGAAAAAGGCAGCGCTGAAAGCTGGAGGTAGAACAAATGAATCTGATACCCGACATGACAAAGTCCTGTAATCTCTTTTAGCACAACAGGTGATGCAGAGGTTTAAGTTGTAGAGCCATAACTGCCAGCCTCGTGGACCAGCCGTGTGTCCTGCCTCCCATCTCAGGCGACGCTCATTAGCATGTAATACATCCCAAATCCAACCTATTCTCTTTAAAGAATGACACAATTTTATGAAATATTATCTCGCTGGTTGCATTTCCCCTTCAAAGTAAATTAGTCCAAGCTGATCTTCTCAAGTCATTTAAAACTGAGGCACAGCTGTGCTACATCACACATCACACCACAGACTGTCTCCAGGTAAAACAGATTTCTGTATACCTACTTGGTGACAAAGTCTATTGTTTAAAGGTATACACATAAAATTTAACTGAATTAAAAGGGAAACTTATTATTAGGACAGCCTTCTTTTACCTCAGAAACATATAAATAAATATGGGAAATACACGTCAGTATAAAATGCAGAAAACCTACAGTAGGTTCTGCTTTTGTCAGCTTTAGGTTGGAATACTGCAATATTTTGCTTTGTGAAGTTGAATAAACAAGCGGCAGTTATTTTTAAATGAGGCAGTCAGAGTCACAAGTAGACCTGGAACATTACTAGATCTTATCTCACTGCCCTGCCCCCCACTAAAGCACCAGAAGATCTAATCATTAGGAACATCATTCAAAACAACCAATAAAAAGGAAATGTAATGGTAGCTTTTCAGCAACACAGAGCTGAAAGAAAACACTTTCATTTTTTTTTTTGACAACTGAAAACATAACAGAAAAATATTGCTTAATATCGGAAGGTCACTGGTTCAAACCCCACTACCACCAAGTTGCCACTGTCGGGCCCTTGAGCCAGGCCCTTTACAGTCAATTTCTCCGAGGTATAATAAGATTTTAAGAAATGTAAGTTGCTCTGGATAGGGACATTTGCCAAATGTAAATAAATGCCACAGCCTACAGTATTTGAGACACAGCCAATTTTCCCTTCCATCTGTGACGCATCAAAAGTCCTCTCAAACTGGTTTCATGAACATAATAACAAATTCAATGTTCTGGCCTTCCCAGTTACTAGATGGGAATCCAATACAAAACAACTGGGATGTGATAAAACAGGATATTTACAGAATAAAAATGCACTTGAAAAAGTCTGCAGCAACTGCCTGAGGCAATCATGTCAACCAGAATCTGACAAAGAATGATTCCAGCATCGTGTGGAATCCCTGCCATGAACTGCAAATGGAGGCCTTTACTAGTATTAGCATTCAGCTCCTTATGCAGTTTTAAGGTGTGTGTGAGATGATCCAGCATTCATCACAGGATCTTATTTTTGGGGCTGGAAATCCGAAACGGAATCTCACCTCTTGCGAAGCTCCGAGTCCACAACAATCTGACGCTTCTTTTGAGGTGGAGGAGTAGTCAGACGCTCTCTAGCATGCTTCACCACTTTTTTCTGATGCATAGTTATACTGGTTTCAACTGTTGTGTCTGGACTTTCAGACTGGGATGGAATAGGACTTGTTGGAAGCTATGAGAAATATAAGTTAAAGAAAACTTACTAAAGATCTGATACAAAAAACTTTGATATAAAAATGAATCCAAATGAAGGAACAAAACATATGAACATTTTATAAACTACAGTATAAAAGAGAACATGGTAACATAACATCACCTTGATGCTGGTGAGCTGAAGGGACTGTACTAGTTTGTCCCACCGTTGAGCTAACCTTTCTAACTTTGCTTCAAGTTTTTCTGATGCCTGCTTATTCCTCATGCTTGACAAGAGATCTTGAACAAGGGAGCAAAGTTTGTCCATGGTGGGTCTTTTGAGCTCAATGTCTGCTTTCAAAATCTGTGTAAGACAATCAATTGTTAAATTTTCAGCTATTTTATATACTGTAATTATTCACGTTCTTCGTGTTGATTTATAAAGTTTAACAACAAATGCAATGAGCATGTAAATTTGTATCACTTGAGCAGTTTTTATATAAAAAAATAATTATGAGAGCATAAAAATAATCACTTTAATTCAATTCATGTACAGTGACTTTTAAAGAGCAGGAAAATGTTGTATTCTTAAATTTGATGTTGCAACATAGGAAAATAAGAAAAAATTACTAGAGGTTAATATTACTACAATACTTAAAGGATTTAAAGGGCTAAAATTCGGTAAATTCTTCAGAACTTATAGTATGTATACGCTAAATGCAAGAATGTTTTTCTTAATGCATCGTAGCTGTTGTTGATACATGCAGAGATGATTTCCTCCTTTCATTCAATTATCGATCTAGAGCAAATCCGATAGACTACTGATTTCAGACGTTCCCAAATAAAAAAATTGATTGGTGTTATGTGTGAAACTATTCAATCTTCTTTCTTAGTTTCTAAGCCATATTGGGTTTAAAATAAAAAGAACATTACAGTATGTCTATTGCAAATGCCTATTGAAGCAGCCTTCTTGGCCACCTTGTATGTATACATACAACCACAGTTTATACTTAATGTACTAAAATAGTCTATTGTAAATATTTCTTTTTTTTAACTAAAAAATAATGCACCTAATAACTTACAGCAAGCTTCCTCAGATTGGCCATCACTTCATTGTGATCAGTGGAATCGCAACTTTGGATAGAAAGCAATAACTGCTCCTTCTGAGTTAACCAGGACTCAAACGTATGCTGAAAAAAATGGTTGGAATGTTATTATAATACATAGACACATGAGCTCTGGTGACTCTGTTGACCCCTAACATTACCAATATCATTCATAATAAAATTACATGTAACTATACAACGTACATTTGATTAAAAATATTCCATGTTAAGACGAAATTACAGGCTTTTTTCCTAATCAGTACCTGTTCCTCAGTGAAATGATGCCAGCTCCTCAGGATCTTCTGAAGGAGCATCCAACGTTCTTCTGTCCATTTACAGATGGCTTCCCATCGCTGTCCAAGATTCTGTAGAATGAACATATAGGATTTTTTATTTTGCACTAAAACTGTAGGGAATATTTTATTTTTGTGTGTTTCACGATTCTTCTTTGTGCATGAGAACAGAGTGTTTTCGTTCTTTGCCCTTGACACGCTGCGCTATCAGCTAACCATCGGAGGCTTCCAACTAAGAACAACTCCCAAAGCTCCTATTCTTCTAGACATTATCTTTTAAAACCTTCCAGGCCAGATGTAACCGCTCCTGGACCCTACTTTTGGTGCTTGTGTGTTTGTGTGCATATATACTGTATACTTCTGTCTTCCACAATAAACTTTGAATGTCTCACTGAGCACTGAGTTGTGTGTTTCATTGAGGGGTTCCCTGGATCCAGGCGGGTCAGCAGAATACGAGCGGAGCACTGAGTAAGTAGACCAAACGGGGTCCTTACAAAAACTAAGCAAGTGCTCTTTCCTGCATTACCATGGTTGGATATTTGGCAGCCCAAAGTTCTAGACTTGATAAGTATGTACTGTAGATGAAACTCGTTGTCATTTAGGACAACCTGACAACTCTAGATCTAGTTGCCATTTTTGATTGAAATTGGTTCTAACTATGTGGTTGCTCACATGATACTCAATGAGTAATGCATAGTGTATCAATACTATGACTTTAAAAAATAGATTTAAATGTAAAATTTACTTATTGTGAATACACATAAGTATAAGAAAAAATAAGTAAAGTCAAGGAATGAACAAAGAATGTTACTTTTTGGTAAGTGTACCAATCCCAGGTGCTTTTAAGTGCTACACCTGAAAAGTATTATAGTATTATAATGAAACAATAGTGTCAGCTATCACACATTATCATTAGAAATAAATTCCATTCAGACTTAAATTACCAGTTTAAACAAGTGATGAGTGCTAATTACACTGATAAGTAGTTATTTAACATTTACACAAATAACAAAGAAATTATGAATCATGATTGTGTTTTAACATTATTTCTGTATTTAATTAATTATTTCATTCTTTATTCATTGCACTCTGAACATAAAATAATTCACTCTCTTCCTGTGGGTTAAGAATGCTGGTAATAAATATTCACCTGCAGTTTCTCTTCTAGTGCCACTGTAGCACTGTCTCCACTGCTTTCATCCACAACGACAACCATGTGAGTCAGAGAATTTACTCGCACCTGCTCCAGTTCCAGATCCTCTTGTAACAGCTTTATGAATACAGAAAACAAGATAATAATTAAATACTTACAAATGTCATTTGGCTCAGGAAGTGGATAAAGAATACAAATCCCTTATTTGACTAAAAATGAAGATACCCAAGGTAAAAATGCTTGAGGTTAAAAGTACAAATGAACTTGCCTTCAAATCTACTCAGGTAATTAAAAGTAAAAGTCATGTGATTCCTGCTGGCTCTATCCATCCATCCATCTTCAACCACTTATCCAAAATCGGCTCGCGGGGGTAGCAGTTCCAGCAGGGAACCCCAAACTTCCCTTTCCCCAGCCACATCAGCTAACTCTGACTGGGGAATCCCGAGGCGTTCCCAGGCCAGTGTGGAGATATAATCTCTCCATCTAGTCCTTGGTCTGCCCCGTGGTCTCCTCCCAGCTGGACGTGCCAAGAACACCTCCCTAGGAAGGCGTCCTGGTGACATCCTTACTAGATGCCCGAACCACCTCAACTGACTCCTTTCCACGCAAAGGAGTAGCGGCTCTACTCCGAGCTTCTCACGGATAACTGAGTTTCTCATCCTATCTCTAAGAGAAAAGCCGGCTACCCTTCTGAGAAACCCCATTTCGGCCGCTTGTATTCGCGATCTTGTCCTTTCGGTCATGACCCAACGCTCATGACCATAGGTGAGATTTGGAACGAAGATCGACCGGTAAATTGAGAGCTTTGCCTTTTGGCTCAACTCTCTTTTACTGATAACAAATATTATAAGCAGTCAACATGCAGGTGAACAATTTCCATTGGAGAACCAAACTGGCTCTATAAAAGGATTTGAGAACAGGACAAATATGTTTATTTTCACATTGCAGGATATTTGTCTATATCTCTCTGATTAATAGAGACCAATGTGTTATATTTGGCATGCCTTTGGCATGTACTCAGACACGGGACAGTATAGAATAGAATCACAGCCAGTGGAAGCTGAATTTGGAGTCATATAAACTTAAGTTAAACTCCATCACACAACTGTTTTAAGATCATTGGACCCATGCTCAAGTCCAAGCATTAGATTTTACTATTTTATTTTATTTGCTCATTTCTCTGCATTTATATACAAACAACATTTATACAATTGAATTAATGACTTTTAACTTTGGTTTATAAACTTTACCTTGTGCTCTTCAATTTGATGTTTTATATCTTCAGGGTCAGGACCCAAAGGCTGAGCTTCTATTTGCTTAATTCGAGCTTCAGTAACGTCTAACCAGGTGGAGAGCTGTTTCAGCTGCTGATTCTGCAGGTCCATTAAAACTTCATGAAGCCTTGAAATTATGAAACATAACTGACAGTTAAGACAGGTTGCAAATACACTATATAGCCAAAAGTTTGTGGACCCCTGGCCATCACTCCCATATGTGTTTTTGCCACAATGTTGGAAGCACATAATGATGATGATAATGAAATTCCAAGTGTCAAGTGTCCATGAGTCTTTGGCCGTTTAGAGAAGAAGAGAAAATGACATAATCACAACACACTTCCTGCTGCTGGTGAAACCAAAACACCAGTAAAACAAAGATGAGACAATCTACCATCGAGAACCTACTGACATCATGCTGACAAAATCTGATGTACGAATCTCTGATGGATTAGGCAGTATTTAAGACTCTTTTTTCTATTTCAAAATCAGATACTTTTAACCCAATTATAATATATATGACAGATGTTGTGATAATTTTTTACGTTTCCCAATTTGCTTATCACTAAGTGTTTTTTTTTTTTTTATCTATTTTTAGAAAAATATCAAGGGGGTGTTCAATCTTTTGTCAGACTGTGACGGCCAGCACTTCTAATAAGTACGGAAAGCTTTGTGAGTTCTTCAGGTATAACAAACACCTGAGCAAAAACTGTACCTGAGCCAATAAAAGTATGGAGAAAATTAGCCGTATTTTTTCAGTGACTTCATGATAATAACAGAAAAGCATGTTAGCTGCCAATAAACACCTACTGTACAGATAGGGCACGGGATCACTGAAAACAGAAAGATACAGCTTGGAAAGAAAAACATTAGCTGTTACCAGTTATAAAGAGTAACACTCGCCTTTCTGTCAGCTCAAACTAGTCTGGCCTTTCAGTTCTGACCAGTCTCATCAATAAGACAGATGTGTCTCTTTGACATGGTGGAGACAAGTTAGCCCTCAATGTCATGATCGTTGATGTTCACGGGAACATCTGAACCACTTTGTTCGGAATTATAACTCGTGGAATTATGACCTTCAACATGTTTGCACCGTCTCATCACTGTACTGCACTGGACGTCTTTGTAAATGACAATGGATTTTGCGCATTCATTCACAAGAAATTTCAGTTCCAGGTTGACATGTTGACTTGAACACCCCTGTGACATATATTTAATTTCCATTATGCGCATTAGAAATAAATGACCTTTTTAGTTTTTGGTTTCATTAAGCAAAATTTAAGAGAACTGCACCCAAATAATTTAACAAAAACATTTATCAAATGTAGTTGGTACAAATGAAGTTTTCTTATTCATTTCTTTTTTTACCTGCTTTGTCGTTCCATACTGGCCACTCGTAAATGTTCCCAGCGAGAGTTTAATAAATTCATCTGCTCCCGAATTTCATTCTCCACATCTTCAGTCAGCTGACCTTCAGCCAAGAGGACGCTCCCTGCCTTTAGCACATTCCCAACACTTCCCTGATGAGCAGTAAGCTCAATCATGTAACGCTGGAGATGATGAGTTATCCAACACAAACATAAGCAAAGACAAAAAATGATTCACTTTACAATTCAGGAAAACAAAATCTTCCTGACAGTGTTAATGTATCTTCCTGACAGTCTTTTACATTAAGATCTCGCATGCTGCTCTAAGATGTGCACCTATCCTCAATGTTGTTGTAATCGTTTAGCTCAGCATTTTCATGTAGCTCAGAATGTAATTTGAATTTTGTTTGCATCTTTGCGCATAAACAAGTGAAAACATATGTTTGCAATTCAATTTTACCTCTGCCACAGAATACCTCCAAAAGATATTGTGTAAATTCACTGATCAGCCACAATATTAAAACCACTGACAGGTGACATGATAAAGTTGATTATCTTTTTACAACGGCACCTGTGTGAAGGGGTGGGATATCCTGTACATGTATTAGCCTACAAGTAATCATTCATAAGGTCCTTGGCATTCATGGTGTAAGGCCCTATGTGTCTGACACGGATCAAATTGTGATAGCTACATAACTGCATCGGAGCATGTCCGAGACTGTATGTCTAGTGGCATGTTCCTGGTATGCAGTGGTTAATATCCACCAAAAGTGGTGCAAGGAAGCGTCAGCTTGTTTGATTTCATTCCACATAAGAGCTACTGCAGCACAAAAGTCACAGCTGGTTATGGTAGAAAGCAGAACACAGAAATCGCTGCTTGCTGAGCAAGGGGCTGCATAGCAATAGGCAGGTCAGACTGTCGACTGCTGAATACCCTACGCTGGGTATTTGAACATCAGACCTGGAGCATGAAGCAATAGAAAAAGGTAGCCGGGTCAGATGAATCATGTTTTCTTTTACGTCATGGTGTCACAAAGGGGAACTACTAGAAAATATTAGAGGTGGTTTCAAAGTTATGGCTGATCATTTAAACTTTATTATTTTTATTAATATGCTGAAGGAAATTTGACTTGCAGCCTCACATTACATGCACCGTTAACAAAAATCCAAAATCAACTTGTACTTAATAGTAAAAATATATAAGATTAAAGAAAAATACAATTCCTTACATAACAAAATATAATACAGTACAGTACATGTGTACATGAGTATATATGAGGATCCACATAAATTACCTCATGAGTGTGAAATTGCTCTTTTACTTCTTCTACAAAAGAAGAGATGGGTGGCTGGGATTGCAGGCCATCCTCAGCAGACAACAGCCATGTCAAGACCTCTTCCAGGGAATTCTGGTAATTTTCTAGCTGGTTTGTGTCAGGTTGGAGAGGACCAGGTGAAGACAACATATCCTCTGGACTTTCTGAAGACTGCATATGGAAATGACGAGCAAGTTATAAGATTATTTAACATTACGCTACATTCTAGTTAGTTGGCCATTATAAACTCTTCAAGGCATGAATTCAAGTCATGCGTCATTTGGCTGGCATCACGTGATCCCTCGACCTCTTGTACTGATATTTTTGGAGACCACGTTTTCACTGTCGGCAATGAGGTATTGTGTGTTAAATGGCCAGGACATGCTATTCTCACTGCTGAGTGCTACACCTCGGGCTCCGCTGTATTTAGAACATTAAAAGATTCATTTGCTAAAGAAGTCAATATCCATACAGTTTGCTGCAGCAGATAAAGTCAAGCGCTAAAACCAAATCAACAGCAGACTGTTGATAAAAGTGTAAAGCAAATGTTTGCTCTATCAGGAAAAGTCACGTTCGAAAGCTTCAAAAAAGGGTAGTGTACAATTTAACCTAAGGCCAAATAAAGCAGTGTCAAGGGAAAATCTTTAAACAGGATGCCATACTGGAGCATTTTCAAATGTTTTAGTGTGAATATGAAAGCTAGAGTCTAGACTTTAAACACATCTTGAGCATTTCATTACAAATCCATTCACATGAAGTACAGGGACAGAAACACACACACACACACACACACACACACACACACACACACACACACACACACACACACACACACACACTCAAGTGCTGCTCAAAAACCTGACTGAAATCTTAAGCATAATATTATCTTATTTCAGAGCCAGTTTTACATTGAAGCAATGCATGTCCTGGTTTTTCTCTCTTTTTTTACTCCAATGTAACACAGCTCACATTATTTTGGACTGTCTGAACGTACAAATCTGATGTTTTTCATTTTTCAGATCTAATCTGAGTCACTTCTGTATGTGTTTCTTCTGTTTATATATACAGTATATATCCAATATGAGAATGGTCAGATTGTAATTCATGCAGGTTTTTACTTCTGTGCATGTGGAGTTAACAACAGTCAGCACTTTCAGAGTGGTGATCTCTAAGCAGTGCTAGGAAGTCTGGCTTTCTTCATTCTTCTGGACCTCAACAAATACAGCTGACTAACTGCTTGCGGCCCCCCCCAGACCAAAATCCCAAGCATATGTTTGATTACAACCAAAAATATCAATAAAGTCAGGACAGAATGGATACTGGCAATAAAACTAAAAAGGAGTAATCTAAAAGTTTAAAAGTCTCTTTTAACTTATTTAACTGTTTGCAAACATCCTACAAAATTGTTGGGACAGCTGACTGTTTATCAATGTGTAACCTCGCCATTTTTTGTTAATAACATTTTTTATGCATTTGGAAACTGAAGACACCAGTTTATTTTAGCTCAAGGTTAGCCATCACTTCTTCCATTCTGCAGGGCTTCAGTTGCCCAAGTGTATGGAGTCTTTGTTGCCATTCTTTGCAATTCATAATGTGCTACACATTCTCAACTGGTGCAGGCAGGCCAGTCTAACACCCGTGTTTAGCAGCCATGCATAAGTAATCCGAAACAGTATGCGGTTTGGCGTTGTCGTGCTGGAAAACACAGGGATGTCGCTGAAAAGATGGTGTTTTGATGGCAGCATATGTTGCTCCAAAAATAACATATTTTTCTGCATTAATAGAGCCATCGCGGATTTGCAATTTGCCCATGCCACAGGCTGATGCTGGCTTTTGGATCTTATAACAGCTTAGACAATCCTTTTCCTCTTTTCTCCCCCAGAGAATATGCCGGCTGTTGTTTCCAAAGACTACTTGAAATGTTGGCTCGTCAAACCACAAAACATGTTTCCATTGTGCCACTGTCCATCAGATGAGGCCGACCCCAGTGACAGTGGGGAAACTGAAACCACTGGACACTATTAATGTATGGCTTCCTTATTCTTTAAGTTTCATTTGTAAATGCAGAGACAACTGGTGCTAATAGACAACTGCTTCCTGAGCGTTCCTGAATCCACATTATGATATCCAGTTCAGGAGCTTTTATTAACACAGTGATGTCTGAGAGAGGTCATGCATATTCAGGATTGGTTTTTCGGCCTATTATGGATTAAGGTTGGATGAGTTTCCCTGAATTTCTTAATGATATTGTGTACTAAAATTAGGAAATGTTCTCCTGAAAGTATCAGATAAAAGTCACTTGTAATTATGAGTGTAAATCGTCATGACATACAAATCTGATCAATGCGGACACAGTTGTAAGGGAAAGGACGATACCATTTGAGAATGAAAGCTGGCTTTTAAATCAACTCTCTTTGGCACAACATCTTTTAGATCCAGATTCAGCAAGTTGTCCAGACAAATTTCGGTTAACTCAATTAATTTACACCTATTTCACCTTTTCTGTAAATTGTCTCTGTAACTGTAACACTACTGAATGTTTTACTCGAAGAAAAAAAATCTAAATAAATCTGAATTCTGCTGTTCTGCTTTTTCAGTCTCCATTTAGTCATTTTGCGTTTTCAGTCTCTGCCCTTTCTTCAGCATTTTGTTGGTGTTCATAAATATAAATATAAAGATGATTTGTCAAGTACAAGCTTTGCACTTTAGATGTGTCCTTGAGCTCTGGAAAGGCGCTATATAAATAAAAAAAATATTATTATTATTATTATTTAGATGTGATCAACATGAGCTGATAAAAATTCTGATAAAAAAAGTTTAGATTTATGGATAAATTTAGTCATAACAGTTGTCATGCATATTCATAATTCCAATCTTGTTTTTCAGCAAACATGCATGATGCACTATAGAGACGAACCAGAGTAACCGGGGTCCTTCTTGTCTGATCAGGAGACCGAACATATGCAGCCTGTGTGAAGGCGTAGCTTTTGTAGCGTAATTTATTTGAGGGAGACTGGCTGCGTCCCTGACTCGGAGACACACTGACTGTGATCTGAGAGAGAAACACAGCAGAGATTTAATATTACAAAGCAATAAATAAAACAAAGGACAATTACACTGCAGAAACAAGTGTACAATATGAGATTGGAGCAAAAAAAAAAAAAAAAAAAAAAAAACCCACAAGAGGCCAAAAAACATTTTAGTTAACAGTTAAAGAAAAATCAACAGATGTCATTTTTATATTGGTAAGTCTATAATTTTACAAAACAATTTTTACATTATTATACATTATGGAATTAAATAGAAAATACTTTAATATGATTTAACGGTATACAGTATGCCACACTACAAAAAGTCAGATTTTGGCAATTTCAATTCAGTTAATTTAACTACATTAAACATATTTTAAGATATTATTAATAGTTACAAGCTTTGGCAGATTAAAGTTTCAAATATGTAAATAAATAGGCTTAAAAGTTTAATTTGTTACTTGTGAGAAGTAGGAATATTACATACCCTTCACTTTATTTGATTTATTAAAATTTTTCTATATTTGCACTGTTTTTATGGTGTTCTCTTCATCAAAATAGGTGGGGTTTTTTTGCATTTCGGTGTTATGTACTGTACATGGTTGGCCAAAAGATTCTGCTACTTTATTGGGGATCACTACAATACTATTAAAACCACTGACTTAAATTAAATTAATTCCTTTTTAAAGTACTGAACCATCCTTTTAAAGCTCCAGGAAGGAGGAAGCAGTGAGCGCTGCTGGTCACCAAAAACTATTCAATCAGCAGAGCACATGCCTAATGTTGGTCTGTAGCAGGACAGAGTTTCCGCCCACACTGACAAGGAGATGGTGGCTTTTCTCTAACGGAGCTGCCCTGCCTCCAGCGAACCTTGGAACAGGCCACCAAGCAGCCTAGATTTAAATCCAGTCGATTACTTGGTCTGATCTACTTTGGAACAAGAAGTTTATCAAGGTGATTTGATTGCTGCTGTCCAAGAGGAACTGCCTCCTCACATTTCGAAATCCGTTTCAAAGTGGTGGAATGACTGCATGCTGTTGGGGATGACAATGGTGGCCACTTTAAACAAGTTGAAAAGTAAAATCTTTTATATGGTTCCTGCTAAAGAATAATGAGCCTCAACTTTTTTTTTTTGCTTTCTGGTAGGGCTCATGTCATCGGGAGTATTGCCATGACTTAAAGACTTTTAAGAGGAATAACAGTAATACAGGATGATTCACTGAAATGAGGCCCAGAATATTCTGTAATAACTCTCGCTTTGATGAAGAAATCTGAACCACAAAAATTTGCTACATACCCTGACGTACAGTAAGTGTAATCGATTGTATTACATGCGATGCTGGAAGTGATCTCCGTTTTCTGCCGGATACTTTTTGATGCAGCGTACTGGAACCAGTGACAGTATCTGACTCGTTTCTGCATATCCGGTGCGTTGAGCTCCTGAATGACAGTAACATAAAACATGTGCAGTTTTGCCCTTTTTGCTGCTCTCTGACTTGTTGAATAAAACCTCCCAGTTTCCTGTGTGAGGCGTCCCAGAGATTTCATGGGCGACTGCTGCAGACGAAGATGCTCATCTCTTATTGTGTCCCGCGACATTTTCAGACGGCCTCCGCCAATAAGAAGGGATAACGATCGCATTGTTTCCAGTTTTCGCACCATGCTCTGAATACCACTCTTTGAGGGTACAGTACGTCAGGAACACTATATTTTTTCCTAAATTCACTCTGACATCAATTAAACAAATTGGTGGCTGTCTGGTGCCTACCTCCACCGGGCATCCCAGCGTGTTCGAAGCTCCATATTTCAGCGGAGCACATCGTACATTGTTTTGTCCAGTTTGAATCATCCTAGCGAATATTCATATGTTCTAAATGCTCTTTAGATTTATTAAGTCTATTCCACAACTCTTCCAGTTATAAATCTACATAGCATCTACTGTAGCCACAAATACAGGAATCTGGCTGAAAAATGTGTAGCATGTTATACATAATCCTACCATTTATATGACAATGATGAACCTTTTGCTGTTCATTGTAATCTATCAGTGAAGGCAATCTATTTCTCATACAGTATATATAACAACGTTTGCATTTTTTATTGCTTGGTGATTTAGTAGGCCATGTTTTTGGGTGTCCTCAGAATGTGCAATTATTTCATTTTTTTTGTTTGTATATTTTGTGGTATATAATCAGAGCTGTATGACTACAGTATAAGCGAAAGTAACACCACAAAACCTTTAATGTTGACAAACTTCCCATAAAAAAAAATATATTTTTACGGAAAGTTTATAAGGAGTATCTCGTATGTTTCAAAGTGTGGACTTATAAGCCTAGATAAAATAGCTTTTCAAATACCGTTACAATAATTTTAAATTTCGAAAAAAAAAAAAAATTCCCGACTTGATGCAACATTGAAAAGAACTGACCTGCTGCGAGTAGCGCTGTTGTGTTTGAAAGTGGAAATGCTTCTCTCTAGTAATTAAAGCTTGGGGCAGAGTCTCAACCTCCTCTACGGCCTCCATACTCACACCATGGGGCAGAACTTGAAACAGGGAGGTGATGTACATAATTATGGACTTCTTATCTGGAGACGCAGTAGCTACATCTGGAGAAGAGAAAATAAGCAAACAAAATGAATCCCTCAATAAATAAATGAATGAATTCCCAAATACATCGATTAATTCAACTCAGCTTGCCCTGGTCAGAGTCATGGAAATGTGTGTTTGAGGCAATGCATCTGCAGAACCCAGAACAGAGAACCCGGAACCCAGAACAGAGAACCCGGTAACACGGATGGAAACAGAGAATAAAGATTGCACAACTCTTGATTTTAACTAGTCTATTAAGAAACAATCACATTACTCTCCATAGAATCACTCATTTTCCATAGTTTAAGCAAAACCTGATTTATAGGTTTTGCTTAAACTAAAAATACTGCAGATATATACTCAACAACAGAAACATTTTAAACTGCGGTTAACAGGCTGCAGAAATGTGTGTAATTGTTAAAAACCAAAAATATGTTAACAAAGTACATCTAGCCTGCTTTCTTTCTTATCTGTATCACTGGATCAACAGCTCACCACAGAAGTGCTTGGTGAATTCTTTAGTCAACAGGTCAACAAGTCAGTGCAACCCTGGGAGAGAAACTCCTCATAGACTGGAACTCAAGCAGAACGAAATCACGAAATCAAGCACGAAATCCTGGAGGTGTGTTGCATAATCAGGTTCGCCCAATTTTCTCTGTTTTAGTCTTTAGTACTTTCTGTCACTCACTACATGCATTATTACAAGCACAACAAAAGAAAATGCACTGTAAGTATGAGAATAGATACCCTCAGGGTCAAGCAGCCGGTCGATGCCCAAATTCCTTTCAGAAATGGAGAAGGCATGATTCAACCTGTCATGAGCTTTGTCCATTTGTTCCACCACATTCCAATCGAACAGCTCTGGCCTTGCAAAAATAAAAACAAAAATATAACAATCCTATACATTTCCTTATCATTTATTTCGCAATTGTTTGAATATGACATATGAAAAGCACACAGTGTATATCCGTATATATATATATATATATATATATATATATATATATATATATATATATATATATATATATATATATTCATCAAATGCACAAGCAAATAACAGGCCAGTGCTTGATTCCAAACCTTTGGGACTACTAGTAGCACTAACCTGTGGCTATGGATAAGAGCATTAAAGGCCAGACCATCATTCCAGCTGCTAGAGAAGTTTACAACATTGACCTGTGGGTAGCTCCTGGTCGACTGCCTAACCCAGCTCAAAAGGATCTTCTCACTGTTGGTTTGCTTTAAGTGTGCCATTACATCTTTCATCACATTCTTCACCTAGAGTAGGAGAAATGCCACACAACACATGTTGCTCCTGAGGTTCAACTTGCTGCTCTTGTTGTTGATGTTGTCAACGTCCTTTCTGTAAAGTTACTTTCATGTTTATTTTAACTGGCAAATTGCTGCCGCACAATTTTTCAGAGTTTACACAGAATGGAACAAAAATCAAAACAAACAAACAAACAAACAAACAAACAAACAAACAAACAACCAGTGATGTTGCTGCAGCAAAAATGCACTGATGATGACATGTAGAGGAGACTGGTTGGAATCGAAAAAAGTAGATTTAAATACCTGCTACTAGCAATAGTGACGAGACTGAAATATGACTGACTTATGCCCTCTTACCTGCCAGTGAAGGATTATGCTCCAGATGAGTCCCAAAGTCAATTTATGATTGCCATCAACGATGTCAGCTCCTCCTATATTCACCAATTCAACCTAGAAGAAGGACATAAATAGAAACATTCAACTGTTTAGCTGTATGGGAAGCAAAATGATAATTATACAAGGTTAAAATATAAATTCATATTATATAAATCCATTTTATAGTACCTCCCCATTGGAGCAAATGTACTAAAATGGCCTTTAAAATACCCCACAGTAGGTATAAGATGATAAAAGTGCTCCTGCACCAAAACAAACATTATTACTATCCTGTAAGGTGACCCCCATCGGAGAGCAAGTACAGTACAGTGCCCTCTAAGGTGCCCTCAGCGGAAATACAATAAAGTGCACTGTTGGCTCTATTTTGCTGCTAGTGGAACTGGTCCACTGCATGACATGGATGATCCTATAAAAATGAGAACGACCACAGAATTCTCAAGCATAACCTCGTATCATCAGCAAAATGGGTCAAACTGTTCTGACAGTACAGTGACCCCAAACCAACATCAAAGTTCTTTGTGAAATGGATAAAAGCTAACTTTTTTTTTTCTTCTTCAGGGTGCTCCCATGTCAAGGCTACGACTACCAACCAGGGAGGGCGAAGGCCATCACATGCTTCCTCCGAGCCATGTGATGCCACCAAACACATCATTTCAAACCACTTGCTCATACACCATTGTTAGTGGCGTAACACATTCGGAGGACAGCACTATTCGCTCCTTCTACTTGAGTGCGCTCATACACACCTGTGATTGCCTGTAGAGTAGTGATTGATGTGAAAGCACTAAGAACCTCCTACACCTCCCCTCTAAAGTCATCTCGACCAATCAGCTGTTTCTAAGCCCCTGGGTGCGACAGGCTGCAGCATTACACACGAATCGAACTTGCAATCTCTGTCATGTCACGCCAAGCCACAGCCCCGTCATGATCACCTGAGCATCCCTTTCATCTCACTATCTCACTTCCTGTTCCTCACACCTGTTGTCTATCACTGACGTAATTGCCTATCCTATTTAAGCCACGCTCTGACTCCGTCATGTCACCAGTTTATTGCGCGCCTTACCAGCCTCAATTCACCAGCGTTTTCTTCCGTCTCTGTCTGCCTAGTTTTGACCTCGCTTTGTTTTTTCTGACCACGTCTCTGCCTCTCGATTTGGATTTGTTATTTGGATATTTCCCGTTGCCGACCACTTACCTGCCATGATTTCGGATTACGGACCCTTCTCTCGTCACTCCGGCTACGACCTTCACCTGCTCTCCGACCACGATTTATCCTCACTCCCCGCTGAGCTCATGCTGTCATCCATACGCCGGCTCTGCATGCTCCGGTTTCACTCTACGCCTCAGCCAACTCTCGCATCTCACACCTCGGTGCCTGCCTTGGTCACTCCTGAGACACCCCTTGAACCCATGCAGATAGGTCACACACGCATTTCTCCAAAGGAGCGTCAGCGTCGAAGAGAAGTCGGCGCCTGCTTCTACGGCGGTCAGACCGGCCATGTCGATCGAACCTGTCCACTAAAAGCTCAGGCCCCCCCGTAGTTCTGGGGATACAGGGCGGCCCATCTTCTTGTTCTTCCCCGGACCAGCGATCATGTTTCTCAGTAACCATCACTCATCGGACTTACGTTACTCATGCCTTAGTAGACTCCGGGGCTGACCAGAATCTAATTTCCTCTTCTACGGCCTCCGACCTCCAAATCCCTCTCACACCTCTGAGCCAACCAATTACCGTTCAGGCCCTTGATGGTAGCAGACTCACCCCCATTACCCATCGCACCACTCCCATCACCCTACAGTTTTCTGGAAATCACATCGAGACCATCTCATTCCTTATTGTCCAAAATGCTCATGCACCTCTGGTTCTGGGACTCCCATGGCTAAGACTTCATAACCCCCACATCGATTGGGTTAAAAGTAGCATCCTCGATTAGAGCCCCGCCTGCCTCTTCTCCTGTCTACACTCAGCCCCTAGGGGCCGAACCTTGTCCGTACCATGAGAGGAGATCCCCGACTTAAACAAGGTTCCCACTGTATATCATGATTTATGGCAAGTGTTCAGTAAGTCACGGGCCATCTCCTTACCACCCCACCGCCCCTATGACTGCGCCATTGACCTGCTTCCTGGAACCTCTCCGCCCAAGGGACGACTCTACTCCCTTTCTCGCCCAGAGAGAGAGGCCATGGAACAATACATTAATGAATCACTCGCAGCAGGGATTATCCGTCCATCATCGTCTTCTTTGTAGAAAATCTGATTCTTCTTTGTAGAATAGAGAGACAAGTCCCTCAGACCCTGTATTGACAGACCCTGTATCCTGCTGATGTCTTCTGCCTTCGAACTCCTTCAAGATGCCCATGTATTCACCAAATTTGATTTAAGAAATGCCTACCATCTGGTTAGAATACGGGAGGGTGATGAGTGGAAGACTGCTTTTAACACACCCACGGGCCACTATGAATACCTAGTAGTCCCTTTCGGTTTGACCAATGCGCCAGCCGTGTTCCAGGCCCTCATCAATGATGTCCTGAGGGATTTCCTCAATGTTTTTGCCTTTGCTTACCTGGATGACATCCTAATTTTTTCACGTTCTGTAAAAGAACACGAATGCCATGTACGCCAGGTCCTTCAGCGGCTGCTGGAAAACAAGCTCTACATCAAGGCTGAAAAATGTGAATTCCATGTCACCTCCACCTCCTTTTTAGGTTACTTCATCTCCCCTGATGGCATCCAGATGGACCCCACCAAGGTCAAAGCTGTTACGGACTGGCCGGTACCTTCTTCAAGGCGTGAGCTGCAACGTTTCCTTTTTTTTATCATCGCTTCATCCAAAGTTATAGTATGGTGGCAGCTCCACTTACTGCACTCTCCTTTTCCAAGACTCCTTTCCGATGAAACTCTCTGGCCGAGGAGGCCTTTAAGGAACTCAAACGCCGCTTCACCACAGCACCCATGCCATCTTCCCGGATCACGCCCTTCAGTTTGCTCCGGAGGGAGACCGGAGTTGGAGCCATCCTGTCACAGAGGTCCCCCAAGGACAATAAACTCCACCCTTACTCCTTTTTCTCCCGTCGTCTCACACCCCCTGAACGCAACTATGGCATTGGAGACCGTGAACTTCTGGCAGTCAAGCTGGCACTTGAGGAATGGAGACATTGGTTGGAGGGGGCGGAACACCCCTTCCTCGTTTGGACGGATCATCGAAACTTAGAGTACCTAAAGACTGCTAAGAGGCTAAATTCACGTCAGGCACGATGGTCACTATTCTTCTCTCATTTTCTGTTCACATTATCTTATCGCCCTGGTTCCAAGAATGTCAAGCCTGATGCCCTCTCACAACAGTTCTCCTCTTCCCAAGACATGTCCTCGCCAGAAACGATCCTCCCCCCGCCTGTCTCGTGGCAACGACCCAACTGGATGTGGAACATCTTGTTCAGCAGACCCTCGAGCAAGAACCAGGCCCAAGTGTCGTTCCCCCCAAGAAACTCTTTGTTCCTGCCTCTGAGCGCCCTCAAGTGTTGGACTGGGCCCATAGTTCCAGGCTGGCCTGCCATCCTGGAGTGGCACACACCCTCTTTCTCCTAGACCAATGCTTTTAGTGGCCCACCATCAAGGAGGATGTAAAAAATTTTGTGGCTTCCTATGATGTCTGTTCTAGGAACAAGAACACAAACAGACTGTCAGAAGGGTTACTTCGACCTCTCCCCATCCCTCACCGCCCCTGGTCTCACATCTCCATCGATTTTGTCACCGGACTACCACCATCACAGGACAATACATGCATCTTTACCATTGTAGATCATTTTTTCCAAATCAGCTCATTTCATCCCACTACCCAAACTCCCGTCAGCCAAAGAAACAGCAGAGCTCCTGGTCAACCATGTTTTTCGCCTTCATGGGCTCCCCATCGACATTGTCTCGGACAGGGGCCCCCAGTTCTCGGCCCAGTTCTGGAAAGCCTTTTGTAACCTCATCGGCGCTACCCCCAGCCTCTCATCTGGATTTCACCCTCAAACTAACGGCCAGACCGAACGGATGAAACAAGAACTAGAAGTCCCTAAGGTGCATGGCCTCTAGGGACCCGTCCTCTTGGAGCCGCTTCCTCCCCTGGGTTGAGTACGCCCACAACTCACTACCGACCTCCTCCACAGGCATGTCTCCCTTTCACTGCTGCCTAGGCTACCAACCTCCCCTCTTTCCCACCCAGGAGGAGGAGCTGGCTGTTCCCTCAGCCCTAACATTTGTCCGTCGCTGTAAGAGGACATGGCTGCGGGCCCGCAACCATCTTTTGCGCACCGTTAGCTCCTTCCGGCGTCACGCTAACCGTCACCGATCATCAGCTCCAAGGTATCGGATCGGCCAAAGGGTAATGCTATCTACGCATGACCTTCCCCTCAAGACCACCTCAAAGAAACTCTCCCCAAGGTTCATCGGCCCATTCACTATCAACCGCATCATCAACCTGTGCTCCGTCCGACTGTCTCTACCTCTCTCCATGTGCCGAATCAACCCGACGTTCCACGTCTCCCAGATTCGCCGCCTGGTCTCTTGCCCACTGTCTACACCTCCCCAACCTCCCCCCCCCCCCCGACTCATTGATGGGGGTGAAGCATTCACTGTCAGCAGCCTCCTCAAGTCTCCGTTGCCGACCACTTACCTGCTTCCCCGACCACGATTTTGGATTATGGACCCTTCTCTCGTCACTCGGGCTCAGCACATGACTCAGGTTGCACGCCGGCTCGGCGCACTTCCGCATTCTCCAGAGGAGCGTCAGACACATCGCCCCTCGCCTCGGCGCACTCCTGCCGGTACTAATTGCTTTTGCTTTTGCATTACAGCAACGCTTTCCCTGTTCAACGCGGAATTTTCAATACAGCTTCAAAGCACCACAAAGTGAATCCCAAGCACTCTTTAACGTCACTTCAATCGGCATACACTCCAAACCTCTGCACTTGGATCCACAACGCCCTCTACCGAGCCTGACAATCTCATGATGATAGGACGAGCACTTAAAGCTGTTGAAGCCTCAACCCTAGCAAAAGCTTGTGGACTGTGCTTAGAAGTCAGGATCATGCCAAGAAACTAACAAATTTAAACAAACACTACCAATTCTACCCAAAGGAGTGGTGGTCCAACCTACAGCAAGAATTCTGGTAGAAGCTGGTTGGTGGCTTCCATAGTAGCTACTAAAGGTTAAACTTGCTAACAACTTCAAACAAATATTAAGTGTGCTGTGCTGTATGTATATTTTTGACCCTGTATGAATAAGTTTGATATCACTAACTAAACCCTAAATAAATTTAACCTTGTGCTCCAAATTCTTGGTGATTTCTTATAGCAAAGCTGTATGTTGTACATATAAATGACTTTTAGTACAACAGCCAAATAGTAAAAGCAAAGCAAGCTGTAAATAAATCTAACATATTGAAGTACATAATTAAGTATCATTTTCATTTAAAAAATAAATAAGTGCCCTTTGCATGCGGTGAGTGAGCTTTTAATAAACACAAAACATTTGTGCACTGCATGGGAGCCACTATGAAGGACACTTTCAATAATGATTATGAGATACTGTGGCCTGTGTGTGATGTCCTAAACAATGGGGTAAACTGGCCATTACGATAAAAATCCATGTGTTCTTTAGGTAGGTTGACTAGGATGAAATTTCAGTACCAGTTACCAGTTAAAGATTCTTTGTTCCGCTGCACCCTTTAGATTATGATACTGTCTTCAGGTCAGTACAGTTTATGCAGCACCACTGATCCTAGTACAGTACATTTTGGGAAGTCAGACACCTAACATGCATTATTCGCAATTAAAACTAATTGTATGGATTGAATAAGATTAAGGATGCATTAAAAATGTATGAAGTCACAAATTGATTTGATCTCTGTATCTGCTGAAGCACAGAGAACACACAGGTACGGTTAGAATTACGCACCATCATTGTGAAACCTGCCTTCTGTCACCAGTCCCAACTGGTGAGGCTGGTGTATTGCTGTGGGGAATGTTTTGTTGGTACTCCTTGGGCCTGTTATTACCAATCAGTGATCATGTTAATGCCGCAGCATATTTGAATAGTATTGCCGATCATGTGCATCCCTTTTTGACCACAATTACCCTCAAATTGACTTCTTGTGGCTACTTCCAACATGATAATAATGCACCACACCAAAAAAAGTAAAGTTGCCTTTACTGGTTTCTTAAGCATGACAATAAGTTTTTAGGGGCCTACATTTGGGATGTGGTAGAATATGAGGGTTCACAGACTGTAGGGGCCTTTTCTCTCTTAAAAAGACCTGTTTTACATAAAACTTACATTGTTCTTCTGAAGAATCTGTAGCACTCTGTTGACATTATTGAGTGAGTGCACACGGGTAAAGCCACGCTCTTTCACCTGCAGATAAAGCACATTTATAAAGAGTAAACACAAACTATACCATCACACATAGAAAGCACACATTGTAAAGCTAAAATAAGTGAAGCGGTGGAGCCGAAGTCATTCGACAGGGAACAACTGTGACACAATCAGAGTATGACATCACAGTGTGCATCACCTCACAGTCACTAATGGAGCAAAGGTACAGACTCAACATACAAGCACCATCTGTGACAGAATCGCCACCTCACAGTCTCTACCCCTAAGTAACTATGAGGTCAGAGTATAGGGTCTCTGTATAAAAAGCGTGAAAGTCAAGAGACCGCGGCCAGTAACATGTGAGACAGGGTAGCGCATCGGCTGCTGGTCATCCAGGGGCAACGATGGTATGATAACACCGCTCTGTACTTATACAAAGGACTGATTACTGATTATTACTGAAATCTGAGTTATTTGATATTTGATTTAATTACTATTGTGCTCAATAGAGAGAAACAGTAATTTATATTATGCTAGGATTGTTGTTTGAATGTGATTTCCATGTATTCACAAAAAATGGAATATGATATTGTGTATTAAAATCTGTAAAACAATCTGCTTTCATGAGGAATGAGCAATAGTTTCTCTTTGAGTATAAAGATCAGTAGCCTTGGAATATTGTTTGCTTTTGACCTCAATTGTAAATATCTGTTTGTTTGCTACATTTATTCTCTTTATACTGAAGGCCCAGGGTCGCAACCCAGACAGAATTCCACACCTAGCCACTGGTGTTGCAGGGCATCTCTAGTGCATGCCACAAAGGCAGATTAAAATGGGGGGAGGGCATCCGCCATAAAGTCATGTGTCAAATCAAATTTGTGGATCAGATGACCCGCTGTGGCGTCCCCTAATGGGAGCAGCCGGAAAACAACATGTTGCATTACAAGGCCTGTCAATTTGGCATAGGAGCTTCAGAATGTAACACTGGAGCACTCTAGCTATTACCTGAAAATACATCAAACCAACAGTATTTTCCCGACCCGATAAAATGAAAGAGATTGAATAGACATATTAATCTAATACACTAATACACTGCCAGTTGGTGTCTCTGCATGATGGGATTTTCCTTCGCAAAAAGGGGGCAGGGCAATTTTCTATTTAACTAAAAAATTAAGCCAAGAAGAAATAAACATGTGGGTAATACTAAGCGCTCCCTTACAGCTTTTATAGGATTTCAGAAGGTAAGTTGGCTGTGGTTAATCATCAGCCAAAGGGATCATCAGCAGGTCAGCAGACCTCTATAAAAGAAGAAGACTGAACAAGTAATGGGTTGTTTGGAATGTTGCCAGAATAAACCTCTTCTGTCTACAAAAACATGAAACCATAAGACTTCTTGAACAATGTCCTAGGGACAGATGAGAGCAGGGGAACAAGGGGAGTTGTTTGACCAATTGAAATGTTGTGACAGGACCTTAACAGAGCTATGCATAAGTGAAAGCTCAAAAACATCAATGAACTGAAGCAATGTTGTAAAGAAAAAGAAAAATGGACCAAAATGACTGTCATACAGGAAACAGGACGTTATTGTCACTAAAGCTGGATCTACAAGCTATTGAGTCATGTGGGGTACTTAGTATTGTTTCTGGTACATGTTCATTTTTGTTAAATAAGTAATGGCACAGTAATGTCATATCAAACTATAGGCTGCTAGAAAAGGAAATCAACGTCTCCATAAAGCTTGTTACAGCAAATGGAAGCATGAAGTGCTCTAGTATCTCCTGGTAGATGGCTGATTGTCTTTGGACTGGATAAAACACAGTGGGCCAACACCAGCAGATGACATGGCACCCCAAATCATCAACAAGTGTTTCCTGTAGAATGAATCTAGAATATAGAAGTTTCACTTTAAATTAAATTATGTAAAAAAACACTTTTCCCACCATATTCTAATTGTTTGAGACGCCCTGTAATACAGCTCATTTTCCTACACAGTAAGCAACAGAACAATGGCAAAATGCCCAACGAGAAAACTGCAATGAAAGCTTATTTGATTGAAGCATCTGAAGGCTTTGTAGGTGCGCTGCACAGAATCCAATTCCCCTCCAAATACAAGCGCACTACAAAGAAACCTTTTCTGAATATCACATTCTCAACGGAGCAACAGAATCAAATAGTAAAAATGCAACGTTGGTACACCTCTGTTCAGTAAACATGCATGAAAAGAAGACTCGGACACAACATCAGGAAACTGACAATGTTATTACACCTGCTTATATCTGGACACTCTCTTTAGATAAAAAACAGAGGAAATGTTCATTTCCCTGTCTATTTTAAAATTTGGTCCTGGACAGTGTTTGTTTTTTTAATAAATAGTGGTTATAATTACAACAAAGATTACAAGAAGTATAAATAGTACACAGCAAAATCCCAAGTGTTATTAATACTCAGTGTCGATCCAACTGGACTCAAATAATCTCCGAAAATGTTAAATCAACACTGAGGATTTTACTGCCTAGTCAAAATAGAAATAGATTTAATAATCTTCTTGTTGGTTCATTGTATATTATAATAACAACTCCATCCATCCATCTACGAATTTCTGTAGGCCAATGGTTACCATTATTAGTATTTATTCCCATTAAGACCTCCAGTCAACAGCCACTTGCGCATTCACACACTATGGGCAATTTGGAAACGCCAATTACTGTAATCTAAACTGATGTCTTTGGGCTGTCGGAGGAGACCAGAGCATCCAGAGGAAACCCACCAAGCATGTGGAGAACATGCAAACTCCTTACACACAGACCCGAGGCAGAACTCGAACCCTGGAGGTGCACGGTAACAGTGCTAACCACTGCACCACCAAAGGTTGCATTTCTTGCAACACACTGAAGTCAAACCAACATTCAATTCGGGGATGTCCAAGGGGCTTACTGTACGTCCAAAAGAGAACCTGGGGACACTGTTGTTTATTTTCTCTGTAACAATACGCTACACTGCATGACAACTTTTATCAAATATACTTACCAATTCATTCCCAGTCAAGCTTTCCAAAAGCTCCAGAAGGCGACGGCCATCACACAGATCTGTAAAGAGGTCATTAATAGGAGGTCTTCCTGCCTAAAGGATAAATACAAAACAAGGTAAAAAAATGTACATCATATACTGTCAGTGGGTTCTTAAAAGCCATGTTTTGTTTAAATAAAAATCTTTTTTAAAGCAAGTAACAAAAATGGTCCTGGAAATGAAAAGGTTTGCAGAATTTCATAGATCTCAGAATAACCTTTCCATGTGTGATATATAGAGCTCTTGCAGTCACATGATCCACAATTAAACATTTTATCTAGCAATCATGCCTGTGACACATCACATTACTGTACCAAGCCAAACAATGATCATTTTCTGGCTAAATTTACCTCTACACATACGGTACTATCCATACTGAACACATGACGAGAGACCAGGTAACCATGTATAAAAGTAGATTACTGTGTAAAAATCTTCAGCCACTCACCATTTCTGCATATTTTGCCAGACTTTTTTTTTTCTTTTTTTTTTCTTTAGTCCTGAGGAATAGTTAGGACATTTTTTGCCTCTCAGTTTCAGTCTAGTCTGTGTACCTGAGCAATTTCAAAGAAATGCTTTTTTGTTTGTTAAACCACACAGTGATATGAATCACTCACTCAGTCTCTCATCATCTATACTGCTTTAATCTGTATTTGAAGGGTCACGGGGGCCTGGAGTCTATCCCAGGAGGCCTAGGGCACGAGGTGGTGTACAGCCTGGACAGGGTGCCAATCCATCCCAGGGCACACACACATTCACACACGACGGGCAGTTTGGGAATGGCAATTAGCCTAACCAGCAGGTCTTTGGACTGTGGAAAGAAACCTGAGTACCCGGAGGAAACCCACCAAACATGGGGAGAAATGCAAACTCCATGCACACAGAGACGGGAATCGAGTCTGGCTGATAGGAATCATTCAAGCAAAAAAAAAACATCTAACCTGAGGCGTGAACCAGTGAAAAACAGGTGCAGATGATGACGGATGATCAGGCAGGTGATTAGTATAATCACCTGTATACTGGTGATGCTGACTGCATAGCGTCTATGGGAGTCATGTGACAAAAGAACGAACGACTTGGACCAGAAGACTCATGAGATAAAACTCTCATTTACAGTATGTTTCCTGTACATAACCTACGGAGGGTTAGCAATGCTTTGCGCATGAGTCATGTTGAAGACTCGTTCAAAAAGAATGAATCATTCATGAACAACCCATCACTACTGATTATGTTACATGAGATAAAATGGTCACTACACAAGCGCCAATGATCACCGGGAAAGTTACCCAGCCAACATTCCATACAGTGACTTTAATAGAAATACCTGTGCTCATTTACACAGAGTGACTTCCTGCAGTAACTGTGCCATGGCTGATAATGCGAGAGAGATTTTGAGTATTTCAGAAAGCGCACTCAACAGTCTCACATGATGCTCAACCTCAGCTTGTTGGTCCTGTGCTCTGGGCTTTTGCAGCCCACCCACCTCAAAGTTTGAAGTTTTGTGCATGGGTACAGGAAGTCATTTTTAGTTGCTTTTTCCTTCTGGCAGCTCAGTCTGATCTGGCTATTTCCCTCTGACCTGTCTTAGCTACAAGTCATCTCCAAGCCATCTCCACCCATGAAATTGTTGCTCACTTTTTTTTTCTGTTTAAATTCTACAGAGTATTGTGTTGTAAGACCAGAAAGATTTAAATGAAATTTCGTGGAAACACTGTTCTTTAAATCAGCCCTTCTTGCATGTCACATTCAAAGTCACAGCAATAACACTTTTCCCCATTTTAATGTTTGATGTGAACAAAAACTGAAGCTCTTGACATGTATCTGCATGTTTTTTTTTGTGCTGTTTTATCTCTACATTACTACACATAACTGCACGTCCTTTTAGTACAGTAAGAGTATCTCAACACTTGTCATGGGAAACTGGGATTTGATTTCCTGATGGGGAACTTTTAGTGCTGGTAGAACAATGTGGGTTGCATCATGAATGGCATCAAGTGCAAGAGCTTTATATTAAAACTTTTTTTATATTAAAACTAATATAAAATTATAATTATAATATATATCATTATAATTTCTACTAACTGCTAGCAATGGTCTTCAATCACCTGGATAACAGGCAATGGTAGTGGTTTTTAAGTTTTTTTAAGCTCACATTTTTTTATTTTAACGGATCCAAGTTTTGCAGGTGAGGTATACAGTCCAAGCAAGTTTAACAGGACCTGGATCCGCACATAGCATTCTACCTAAATTGACTGGCACAATAAGGTCTACCATACACTGGGGTTTATTTACTAGGACATGTGTTTACATAATGTGAAATACACCATGTCAGTACAACAGGCAGTGACAACCATCCATAAGCCAACTTGGTGGAGATCCTTCCTGTGTCTTATCCTGGGGGTTCAGTGTCAACAGTGAGGTTCCAATCAGCTCTGTCACAGAGGGATTGATACCTGCAGATTGTAGTGATCAGTGCTCTTAGCTGCTCATCAGCCTCTGATCTAATCTGGGCTGTCAGCCTCTTGAGGATAGCTGTCCCAGATTGTATGCAGACTGCCAGCAGTACATGTGGGTTGGAAAAGGCGAAAGGAAGAATATGTGGGCTGCTGAAATCAAAGTTGAACGTTGTAGTGGTTACGTAGGAAAAAATTCCTAGAAGTGGCTACAGGCATATAGCTTACGTTCAGAGAGAGACTTTGTGGCAACAGGTTAATAAAGGTCTACACAAGCGTAGCTGTCCACATACTTTTGGACATTTCGAGAATTTTGCGTATGAAAGTTACATATTTGTAGGATTTAGGATTATAAACAACAAATCTTTGGTAACAGACCTCATCGATGCAATAAGGGTCGGGGAAGCTTGTGCACCGGTCTTTGGAGAGCTCAGTAAATGCACTCATGTTTGTCTGTTTATCTGAATTGGTAAATTAATGTTTCCATATTTATTTTTGTCTCATCATTAAATGTTTGAAGTATCTACACTTTTATTACCTGTAGACTAATCTATATACCACCATCATCAAAAATATATTAAAAGATTAATTCATTTAAACCAATCATTTAAAAGGTTTATGATAGTTGGATCAAATTCAGTTGTCTTCCCTTTTAAAAATATCTAATACATACAAGTATTAAAAATAAACAAAGTTCTTACATAATATTTCCTCATATCTAAATAAGTAAATTAATTAATTATTAAATAAGTACATAGATAGATAAAACCATCTTACCTTAGTAAGCTGTGAATTTATCCATTTTGTGAAGGTTTTCTTTTGTATATCTTCTCTTTCATCTGTAATTGAATAACAATCCTGATATTAGCCGTTTCTTAAACGCAATTAAATGGGTCTAACAAATGACATTTAGTAAAGGATGCATTTTGTGATTAACTATTAATTACATGAACAAAGAAACAAAGCCATAACTAACAAGCTGAAAGATCTAAGAGTTTGTGTTGCTTAAAATATCAGCTACATTATGTTCATGTTGCTTTGGCACAGGGTCGGTCATCATACAATGATCCTGAAGACGTGAAGGTTACAATTAAAAGATAAACATTGGTGATGTGCTCAGATTAAACTCAACTTTTCAGATAAAAATCTGTGAAACACCCAATCTGGGGCTACTACTGCTTCTTTACAGTGTGATAGTTGGATCAAATTCAGTTGTCTTCCCTTTTAAAAATACCTACATATAAAGATATAGTACAGACCAAAAGTTTGGACTACCTTCTCATTCAAAGAGTTTGAATGGCAAGAAAAAAGCAGCTAATTGAAGTAAAAACGAGCGGCCATCATTACTTTAAGAAATGAAGGTCAGTCAGTCCGAAAAATTGGGAAAACTTTGAAAGTGTCCCCAAGTGCAGTCACAAAAACCATCAAGCGTTACAAAGAAACTGGCTGACATGCGGACCGCCCCAGTATAGGAAGGCCAAGTGTCACCTCTGCTGCGGAGGATAAGTTCATCCGAGTCACCAGCCTCAGAAATCGCAGGTTAGCAGCAGCTCAGATCAGAGAGCAGGTCAATGCCACACAGAGTTCTAGCAGCAGACACGTCTCTAGAACAACTGTTAAGAGGAGACTTAACAGTGTGTGTGAATCAGGCTGTCATGAGGCGACAGCCTGTCGTTAGTGGGTGAGAATTGTCTGGAGAGAGCATCTGAGGTATTCCAAGTTCTTGTGGTCAGTCCAGACCAGGAATGGAACCTCTGTCCCCTCTAACCAGTGTTCTCCAATCTTCTAAGGGAAGCTTAATGGCTAAAAGCTCTCGGTCACCGATGCCATAGTTTATCTCAGCAGGTGTTAGACGATGAGAAAAGAAGGAAAAGAAAAGAAGAAACATGGGTGCAGCTTGTTATCATGTATAGATCTCTGCAACAGGACGCCCCCTACCCCAGTACTGGAAGCATCGACCTCAACAATGAATTGTTGTGACGGGTCAGGAATGGTGAGGATAGGGGCGGATGTGAATCTTTTCTTTAGTTCAGTGAAGGCTCTTTCAGCTTCCTGGTTCCAACAGAACTGGGTTTTGGATGAGGTCAGGGCTATGAGTGGAGCAACAATGGAACTGTAGCCCCGGATGAAGCGGCGATAGAAATTAGCGAAGCCCAAGAACCTTTGAAGCTGCTGTCGTGAGGTGGGAGTGGGCCAATTCGTCATTGGCTCCTTGGAGAAGTTCGAAAGCCGTAGCCATTAGTGGAAGCAGGTACCGGTTCTTAACGGTAATGTCATTCAGGCCCCTATAATCTATGCAGGGGCAAAGGGAGCCATCTTTTTTGCCCACGAAGAAGGATGGGGGGACGATATTGTTTCGGTAATTGGGATTCGGTAATGAATACACAGGTCCATGGCCTGGCGTTCCTTGGGTGACAAAGAGTATAGGCGGCCCTTGGGAGGAGTGGTGCCTGGGAGCAGATCAATGGCACAGTCGTATGGTCGGTGGGGGGGAAGGGAGGTGGCGCGTGACTTACTGAATGCTGCCCTGAGGTCATGGTAGTCTAGAGGGACATGGGTGAGATCGGGTAGCTCCTTCGTGGGGGTGAGGCTGAAGCATGACGTTGTGGCAGATTGTAAACAGATTGTGGAACATGATGGGCTCCAGGCTAGGATGGAATTCGTGGCCCAGTTGATCTGTGGATTGTGTTGGGTTAACCAGGGGAGGCCCAGAACGACTGTTGCGTGAGAACCTTCCATGATGAATAGGGAGGTTTGCTCTGAGTGGTTGCCCGAAACTCTCAGGCCAATGAGAGGAGTTCTGTGAGTGATGGAGGGGAGCAGACTCTTGAGGACCTTGAGCTGGGTCTCCAAAGGCAGGAAGGGGATTCCAAGGACCTTGGCTGAGGCCTCGTTGATGAGATTACGGTCAGAGTAGTTGACCTAGAGGGTTGCTCCTTTTTACTGGACAGAACTTGACTTGGTGATCAGACCCTCCACAGTAGAAACAGGCCCTCTCTACTCTGCGTCGTCGTCGTTCCTCAGGAGAGATGTGGGTCCTGCCCAATTGCGTGGGCTTCTCCTGTTCATGGGCTCGTGATGTCGGGGTAACTTTAAGTAGTGGTGTCCAGGCTGGTCTCCGAAGACGAAGACGTAAATCTACTCAGCCTGCCAGATCTATGAGCTCCGGGAGCGAGGAGGGGAGTTCCAGAGAAACTAGTTGGTCTTTAAGTGTTTCAGACAGACTCTCAAAAAACATGTCACTTAGTACTTGTTCGTTCCATCCACTTGAGAAGGCCAGTGTTCGGAACTCAATGGCGTAGTCATAGGCCGAGCGGGAACCTTGCCGGAGATTCAATAACTTGAGTCCTGCTTCTCTGCTGTGACATGAGCGATCAAATACCCTCCTCATTTCCTTAGCAAAAAGCTCAAAGTTTGAGCAACAAGGGTCATGGGTCTCCCAGAGTGCCGTGCTCCACTCTCTGGCTCTCCCTGAAAGGAGCGTGATCACAAATGCCACCTTTGAGCATTCAGAAGAGAAAGTGGAGGTCTGTAGTTCGAAAATCAATGAACACTGAGAGAGAAATGATGGCAGGTGGCTGGATCTCCTTCATAGGTAGGAGGGGCAGGGAGACATGGTTCACGTTGAATGTGGCAGTCCCTGCTTGACACTGAAGAGAGCTGGAGCCATTGGAGCCGAGTCATGACGTCAGCAAGGGCTTGCTGGGTGTTGAGCAGCTCCTGTTGGTGAACTCCAAGAAGTGCACCTTGACTCTTCAACGCCGATTTCATGTGGTCAACATCTGCTGGATCCATTTCGTTTGGCCAAATTATTCTGTCACGAGGCGAGGTGAAACGATGTGGATCCAAGTGCAGATGAATAGTAAAAACGTTAAACTGGAGCGAGGTCGGAAAACGAAAGCGCGGGTCAAAAGCCGGAAGATCAATCAGCGTGACGTCCAGGCAAAAACACAAAGTAAGAGCCGTAGTCAAAATTGGAAGCATTAGATCGGTAACCGGGAGATCAAACAGCGAGGCGACAATCCAAAACACGTGAAACAAAAGCCGTAGTCAAAACGAGGAAGCGTGAGATCAAAGCCGGGAAATCAAACAGTGAGGCCACAAATCCAAAACGGAAGGCGAGAGACGTGAAACGAGAAAACTAAACTACTTGGCAACGTGGAGACAGCAAAACAAAACGCGAGAGAATCGAAGCAGAAGACATTCAATAATCCAGCGATTTAACCAGCAAGCAGCGCATGCTTAAATCACTGGAGTAATCAATGGAGGATGAGAAAACGGAAGCAGGGGCGTGGGAAAGGACATATGACGGCAAAAAGAAAACATGGGCACATGGAGAGTGACAGCGTGGGAAAAAACAGGTTGACAGGCGTGGATCATGACACAGGCCTTCATGGTAGAATATCTGCTAGGAAACCACTGCTAAGGACAGGCAACAAGCAGAAGAGACTTGTTTGGGCTAAAGAACACAATAAAGAACACAATAAAGAAAACTCTTTGAATGAGAAGGTGTGTCCAAACTTTTGGTCTGTAATGTATATATATATATATATATATATATATATATATATATATATATATATACAGTGGAACCTGTAGTTCTGGAAGCGTGTTCGTATATCAAAACACTCGTAAATCAAATCTAATCTCCCCATAAGAAATAACAATAAATAATGAAAACTCTAATTATTCGTTTCACAACCCCAAAAAATAAATACCTAAAAATAATTAACACAAAATATAAAGCAAATATAAAACAAATTAGCCTGCACTTAAACTTTGAAAAAAGTAAAAATAAAGCTAGACAAATAAATGTTTCCATTAGTGTTTGTGCGCGCAAGCACTGTGTATGTGTGTGTCTAATGAGACTTTCTTTTGCTTTACATTTGTGTTATAATAAACAGTGCATGCGCGCTGTACACACACGCATACAAACACAAAATAAAAAAGGCTTAACACAAAAAGTATATACACATACAGAGGGGTGTATATAAAACATATAACACATATATAACATATATTTCATAGAAATAATTCACTACCCAATACAAAATATAATTTAATAAGCTCAGTTATGTATCTCCTTGTGTACTGACATCATAAAACTTCCTAAATCCATCGCGCTCAATTTACATAAACCTTACCCTGGCAAACCAAACTCTTTCTAGTCGATACAATTCTGAAATTATTCCTCCAATGAAAATGATGACTAAAGGAAAGTTAGCAGGTAATTATTTGATAACCTCATGTCAATATCATGAGCGGCGCATTTAATACCAACACAAAACACACACCACAAGTTGACATGAGATACTCAACCTAAATTCAATTTCTTTGTATTAATACGTTAGACATAGAGTTCTTTATCAGATCTGTGATTCACTCTCCAATTACCGAACAGGGAGTGAATGTGACTGACGACAAAAGAAGTACAACTCAGGGTAAAGAAGGCATTTCTTTGTATTAATAAGTTAGACAGAGAGTTCTGCCATACAGAAAGACAGACTGGCATGTCCGTGGACTTCGACCTAAAATAATAATATCACTGATTACGTTAAAGCTGATCAGATTATTTTAGCTTTAACCTTCATCATTACGTTCATCATAACCTTCAATATTCATCAGCTACGACTAAAGTGAGAGAGTCAGTAGAAACTGCAGTGTACACAACAGTTAAAGAGTCCGGCTCTCAGGAGGAGATCATCAGGACAGAATGAATAAATCTGGTGGCAAATTGAACCTGAAGTGCGCGTTTTCAACGTTCACTCATGTGTCTGGTTTATATAATGGAACAACACAAGGCTTTTCAGTCGGAAGCGGTGGTTTTACATCAGGTCCCGCAAATAAACAGCTGTGATTGTGAAGCCGGTATCATGAGGAGTGACAGACAGAACAGCGAGCTGGTATTGATCAGATGTGAGAGACGGCTGGGGAGTCTGCGCCACAATCTCACCATCTCACTGCGCTCCTGTGTGCGCGTGCGCGCGCGCGCGCGAGCGCCAAATCCGCCTTGACACTAATAGGATTGTAGGGTAATGGGGCTGAGCCGAAGCTAATGGATGAAAAACAACGGCGAGATCTAAACAGTCCTGGTTACTTTATTACACTGAAGACACACACACACACGCAGAGAAAGAAAAACCAGCAATTCATCTATCCGGTGTGGAGAGAGAGAGAGAGAGAGAGAGTGTGTGCGCGCGCACTCTGAGATTCAGGACTGAGAAGCGAAGTAACTTTGTGTCAATTATGAACGTAAACAGCGTAGAATCCAGTCGAAATGCGTATAAACAATTAACTATTTACATCAACATTTTAACCAGGAATGACTGCATTATTAAATTGAAAACACACACACACACACACACACACACACACACACACACATTCATCAGATGCATGAAACACAACATGATCCAGGAGATGAGATATTAACCGGATTACACTGTCTCATCGAAGGCTGTATTGATCAGCAGTGTCTATAACTATCCCCGTGTGCATCAAGCCCTGCTAATCCAGTCTCACATCATGCCATCACTCACACACACACACACACACACACATTGTTACCTGGACTGAAACACCCCCGCCGCTCCGCTCATTATTCCGCCGCGATTGTGCATGCTGATCGCTCTCAAAGCCTTACACACACACACACACACGCAGACCCGCAGGTTATTCTCACTGACCCTCTCACTCAGGTTACGGTACATTCACCTCCGCAGCCGAGCGGAACGACGAGGCTGCTCGTTCGGGGGGCGTGTCGCTGAAAAACAAGCAGGTTGAGCTGTCCAGAGCGAGGTGCATGGTGAGGCAGATTTAATACTCTAGTAATGTCGTTTTAAAATGTGCACATGTCTCTCTAAATGTTACACGTTTTAAAGCAATGTTTATCCCTCCTGCAAAACAAAACAAACAAACAAAAAAAAAACTAGGTCTGCCCAGTTACCTCCAGTTACTGCCAAAACACTCCCAGTTCTGCTGTAACTGGTCACTATCTTTACCAGCTGGTACAGTACGTTATTCATGGATCTTAGCTTAGCATCAATCTTAGATTGTCAGTTGCCTTCATGGTGGTGTAGTGGTTACTGTCACCTCACACCTTCAGGATCTGGACTGTATATGTTTCCCCTGAGCTTGGTGGGTTTCCTCCAGGTAGTCTGATTTCTTCCCACAGTCCAAACACACACAGTCCTACCATGATTGTAACAGCAGAACAATTCAGGCATTCCTCTCCACATAGGCTACTCAGGCGATGTTTAGTCCCTTGTTATTTAATGACTGGACTACTGCATCTCACTCTTAGCAGGTCTCCGTCCTCTACAGCTGCATGGCTTGCTTTCAACCTTCCTAAGTTCTCCCACACCACACACTTCTCCGTTGCCTGCACTGGATACCTATAGCTGCCTGTTCCAAATTCAAAACACTGATGCTTACCTACAAAGCTAAAAACGTGCCAGGACCCACTTACTTCACCACACCACATTCCCTCCAATCCTCCAGCACTGCTCAACCTGTCCCACCATCTCTCAGAGATCATGGAAGACTCTAGCATCTAGACTGTTTTCTGTGCTGGCACCTAGGTGGTGGAATGAACCTCTAGATTTCTGTACAACCGAGTCTCGGGCAAGCTTTAATTAGTAACCTAGTAACCAGTATAAGGATTTATCCGATTACGGAAACTTCAAACGCTTTTACAAATCTCCCTGAATAAGAGCGATGGATTGGCACCCTGTCCAGGATGTACCCGACCTTGTGCCCAAAGTCTCCTGGGGTAGGCGCCAGGCACCCAACTGAATGAATGAATAAAATGATGCATAAAATATTGTGTAAAAGAGACAGAAAAGTTTTAGGACAGCACAATGTTTAATACAAGCACTGTGTGTGCAACAGGTGAATACAAGACCTTGTATTAATATGCAACCTGGTCTTACAGAATGTTTCCCACATGTTTTATTGTTTCCCCTGCCTGGAACACTCCTGGTTTAACTACCCAGCTCATTTATAGCCCCACCAGAATTGAATTTGGACGTGTTAAAGCGTAGGCATATTTTTTATTCTCCCCAGCCCCATAGTGGAGCAAATGCTAAGAAATGGCTTTTGAAGTGACGCTGCAGGAGATCAAGTGCAGTAAAATGATTCTCCAAGGTGCCCCAACAGTAAAGCAAACATGATAAAGTGCCCTTTAAAGTACTCTGATAGTAGACCAAACATAAAAAGGTCCCCTATAATGGAGCAAATATACACAGTGAATATAGTGCCACTTAGGTGACTGAACAAAGGTAAAAAAAAAATAAAAAATAAATAATAATTAAAAAAAAGTTTCTAGCATGGTCTTCCTAGTTTCCTAGTCAATAAGTTTGCATATACTCATCATAAACATGAATATCATGGCAAAGTGGTTTAAATTATTTCCTTGATCTGGTCTTATTCTGGGGCAGAATGATTAGAAAGCACACTGTACATCTTTAGTAGAAGACAACACCAGGAGTTTAATTTAGCACAATGTTTAATTTATTTTGGGTTTCCCGATTTCAACAGAGTCAAAATTATATATGCAGGGTCAAAATAGACAGACACCCACTTATTTCGTATTCAGATGAGTTTAGGGGTGCTTATTTAATTTGCCAAGCGCAAGGCCTCCCAGCTTCCTGATGATGACTGACTACAGCTGGTAGCCTCTCTGCAATGCCAAGTTCATTGCAGATCTGTGAAAGAGGATGGGACATTTACACAAGTCAATAATGTCACTTGAAATCATTTCTAAACAACTGCGGAATAAGTGCATATCAACATCACTTAAAACAATTATACATTATAAAGTTTAGCCACTTTGAGTAAGGGATGGAGGAAAACGCAACCTGTCAGCCTTATCTGAGAGAAAATGTTCTAGATGGTCAGGAACAATCCAGGAGCCATCAAAGTACAGTATACAATCCTGCTGGAACTAAAGATGTACCGTGTGCTTTATAATCATTCTGCTCGAGAAAAAGACCAGATCTAGGAAATAATTGAAACCACATTGCCATGATATTCATGTTTATGATGAGTATATGCAGACTTATTGATTTGCTCATGACCAGTGTCACAGTCAAGTGGGTTTAATGACCTGGACTGAAAGGCTGCTGTCCAAGAAGAAAGCCCCATGATAAAGCAAACATGGTAAAGAAAAAGACAGTTTAGTAAATACAAACCATAAAAAAATGCCCTCTAAGGTCCCCTATAATGAAGCAAATATACATAGTAAATATAGTGCCTCTAAGGTGACTGAACACCATAAAAAAGATATCAATGTTTTAGCATGGTTTCCTAGTCATGAGCAAATTAATATCTTTGCATATACTCATCATAAACATGAATATTATGGCGGTTAATAATATTAAGTGGTTTCAATTATTTCCTTGATCTGGTCTTATTCAGGGGCAGAATGATTAGAAAGCATACTGTACATCTCTGTACATCTTTAGTAGTAGTAGTATGTTTGTTCCAAATTCATGCCTTCAAGCTCAACTAAAGATTGCAGCTGATCACATGACATTCAAGGGTAAACTTGAGCATTTAACTGTACCAACTGAACAGTACAGCTGCTGTGGACAGTGCTTAAAAATGCGACCTGTACCATGAAAACCAGTACACTTAAATGAACACTACCAGTTTTGCCAAAATTGCCAATTACCAACTTTTCCATTAACTTGTTAATTGCTACCAAAAGTTTCTGTTAATGGAAAAATTTGCAAAGAGACACTCACTCTCACTCACTCACTCACTCATCATCATCTATACCACTTAATCCTGTATTCAGGGTCACGGGGGCCTGGAGCCTATCCCAAGAGACTTAGGGCACATGGCAGGGTACACCCTGGACAGGGTGCCAATCCATCGCAGGGCACACAGACATACACACTAAGGGCAATTTGGGAACACCAATTAGCCTAACCTACATGTCTTTGGAATGTGGGAGGAAACCGGAGTACCCGGAGGAAACCCACCAAGCACGGGGAGAACATGCAAACTCCATGCACACAGAGACGGGAATCGAGCCTGGCCAGGGATCGAACCCGGACCCTGGCGGTGCAAGGCGACAGTGCTAACCACTACACCACCGTGCCGCCTGCAAAGAGACAGTCAAGCAAATATTAAGTGTGCAAAATGTACAGTATATTTTTGACCCTGTATGAATAATTTAACTTTATTTTGATATCAGAAAATGCAAAATAAATTGAACACTGTGATCCAAATGCAAAGATGCATGATACAGTCAGTATAGTGTAGTGTAGAATCAATTCAATCATTACAATCACACCAGTTTAAAAAGAAATCATTGCAATTGCCCAGTATTACCATCACATTCATGTTCACAATGAGGCCTTGTCATCAAGGTCAAAAGTCAATGAGTGCGACAATTTGGAATGAAATGCCTTTATAGGTGACTTTTCATTCAAAGAAACCTGTGACAGTGCCCTTTCCACTAGCCCCATAAGCAAGAAGAGAATGCCTTTTAAAGAAGAAGATGTGATGCAGTGACATGTGGGTTACCATAGTAATATGCCGAGCTACAGGTTCTGTATGGATTTTAGTAAAAAACAAAAGGTGACATAACATCTATCCCAGAGAACACAACACAGGGCGCAAGTCTCACACACACACACACACACACACACACACACACACACACACACACACACACACACACACACACACACACACACACACACACGCGCGCGCAACCAATTATACGCTACAGGTGATTTGGAAATGGCAGTCAGACTACACAGCATGTCTCTGGACTACAGGAGGAAACAGAAGTATGCAGAGGCAATGCACCATGCTTGGGTTGAATGTGCAAAATCTGATTAAGTGTTTAAATTGCTTAAATGTGCCATTATACATACAAGCAGTTGGATACAGATTAATTCCCACAATAACAAAAATCCCATAATTTCAGGAAAAACAGGAGTGTAAATATACACATAGATAGTAGACTACCTAACATAATCCTCAAAAGGTCATCCTGAAACCATATACTTTGTGATGAGTTATTGCACTTTCACATACTGTATGCTTTACATTATCAAATTTAAATGCTTAGTAATATACACATTTAATAAAAAACAGTTATTTCATATTAAGGGTGTTAAGAAATATTAAATATGAAAAAAAGCAAACCAGTTAGATTAGTGATACTGTTCTATAAAAGGAAAACAAGTTGCACTGTGTATATGGATTTGTTTTCATGCATGTTTTATTGCTTCATTAGAGCCAGTGATAAGTGACAGATCTGGTTTGTTTCAGGATGCAATGTACTGTATACTCGCCAACATGGATTTCCTACATTTTCCAGTACAGTTTGTTCAATGCTTTTGTGTGCAAGGAATTTCTGGAAAAGAGTCGGTCAGTGATAGACCTGACACCTGACCTAAACATTTCCCACCTTGGGGTCCACACACAAGCTTGGCACAGGTTTTATGCTGGATGCCCATCCTGACACACCCTTCCATTTTTCCGGGCTTGGGACCGGCACTGCATCCAGTGGCTGGGGTTTGGCACTGGCTGGCAATCGAACCCAGGCCTTTTGCATGGCAGGCAAGACGATGTTTCCCGGGCTGGTTGTCGTTCCCAAATTGCCCAGAGAATGTGAATGTGGGTATGGGTGTTCCCTATGATGGATTGGCACCCCATCCAGGGTGTACACCACCTCATGCCCTAAACCTCCTGGGATAGACTCCAGGCCCCCTCAACCCTGCATACACGATAAAGTGGTATAGCCGATCAGTAAGTGAGAGTGATTAACAATATACAGTATAATACAGTAACACTACATACAGTATCAAGATTTAATTTTGAGCTTTATTTAATTTAAGTGCTTTTAAGTGGTTTGTGTATAAGTACGTATTCAGCTGTCGTTTGAAAACAGCCCGTGACTTCACTGTTCAGACTGGCATGAGAAAGTTCATTCCATGCCAATATAGAGAAGAGTCTTGATGCTGTACGTGTCTTACTTTTAACTTTAAGGAGAGAGAAATGACAAACTGCTGCAATGTACTTTGTCATGTTTTTCATTTCAACTTTATATATATAATTGGGGTCAGGGAAGGGCTATTGACCCTTTTACAGTTGGATCCTTTGGGTTTTTAATCAGAGTCAGAATCCACGCTGACAGAACAGCTCTTTCAGTGGGCCATGAGAATTTAAAGAACATTGTAGCCCTTTTTCAAATGCGGCTTTCATTGCAAAATAAGCTGTGTAAATACTAATTGTACCAGAAAGATACTTTAAATGAACATAACAAGCTAACATGTACGCTAAGCGCTAGCACTGACTCTACTGAATGTTGTTCATTAACCCAGCATTTCACTATTTCATAGTTACTATAAAGATAGAAACTCTTCTCACCACACCATGATCGAGCTATGATCGACTGCCTGCATTCAGATCAGAACTATACGGAGGATACATTTAAGGATCATCCGTTCCACTCACTTAATGTTCTCACCCTCCTTGGCCAGGATCGTTACTTATGGATGTTCGGCCTTCTTTAAAATCTTCGCAACCTTCAAATGTTTTACTGCAGATTCTCACCATCATACTGTGCATAATGATGTCTCCTGTAAATTCAGTTTTATGCCTTTAGTCATAAGACATTTCTGTGCAAGTCCCAGTTTCACTTGAACACACCTCATACTGTATGTACATGTACATGATTATGTGTTTTCCTTCTCACAGAAGGCTGTAACATAAATGATCCATTTCCAATGTATCACGTGATTTCTTATACTGGATTTACTTCCAGTAGATTAGTTTAGGAGGTGAGTCATGCGGAGTTTGCTCTCTTTTTGGGGATATCACTGTGAAGATCTTGGTTAGGACATGGTCATGTGTTTCTCCCTGGATATGAGGAGCCAAGCTACATATTGGCAGCAGCCAGTAAGCCAGTAATTGTATACCACATTACTGAAATTATTATTGAGATGAGCGGAGATTAGAGTATGGACATATGGTTTGAGAACCTTTGCTTTAATTATAGGACAACTGGTCTTACTCTATTTTTAATAAACAATATGTTGCACAGATTGACAGCGCTGTGACTAACATCACCAAGGCAGCGAGCTTCATCAAGGGGAAAAAAGAGATCTAATAATCCTAGCAGACTGTACCCTCGTTTAGCAGGCAATCGTTTTTAGCTATTCATTGCAAGCTTTGTGAACTGCAAGGAAACTGAAAATTAAAAAAAGCTTTGTAAATCACTTAAACAATTTATTTACTGATTAATAACATCCGAGTTAAAATCTGCAGTTTATTAGCGGTGTAAGAAATGTAAAGTGTCTTTCTTCTCCATGAATCTATAATAGAGGAGATAGAAAGTTGTGGTCACTATGGGTCATTCTGTAATCCCTATACCTATAATACCTATTTTCATGAATATATAGTATGAAGCATAATGTATTATACAGAAATCATTATCCTGTTTCTATGCATACTTACTGTAATTTTAAACACTTTCTAAAATTAAATTCCCCAAATTTTTGCTAATGTTGTTCACAGTAACTGCCTGCTCCTAATATGTAACTATTTCTTTCCTTCTCCCCCATTCAGTAAAGGAAACATCATGTTCGTGAAAAAACACATCCGACTCCTGTCCTGTAACTGACAAAACAGGGGGTTCCTGAAGTTATCCCTCACCTTTTAATCAGGATTTAAAACTATTAGTGGGTCTTTTACATACGGTCTTATTGTGAGGAGGAAAATGCATCATGTTATGACGCTCATGCTGTCTTACTGTAAAGCATTTTTATACAGGATGATTTACGTAAAGGAGGCCCCAAATATCCTGTAATAACTATTCTATGATGAAGCAATCTGAACCAAAAAACGCTACATATCTTGACATATATTTAATTGATTGCATTACATAGAATGCTGAAAGTGATCTTTGTTTTCTGCTCATTAATGTACACTCGCATCCTGAAGAGAAGTCGAGTGACTGACTGGAGGGGTACTGTGTTAAATGGCGCAATGGCTGTCTGGCGCCTACCTTATCTGTCTGACTCAGGGGAACCCGACGTGTTGGAAGCTCCATATACCGAGGAGCACATTGTACATTGTTTCGTCGCATTGCTTCATAGTATTCGGGCCTCTTTTGCGTGAAACACTCTGCACAACAGTTAGTTTTGACCGAGTAATCTGATTGGACAAGAGGCATTCCACGAATGGTGATAATAGAGCATAACTGCACTGGGGTGTTTACCTATATATAGGTAAACATCCCATGTACAGTATGTCACAAAAGTGAGTACACCCCTCACATCTCTGCAAATATTTAGTTATATCTTTTCATAGGACAACACTGCATAAATGACTCTTTGACACAATGAAAACTAGTCAGTGTAAAGGTTGTATAGCAGTGTAAATTTATTGTCCCCTCAAAATAACTAAATAGACAGCCAATAATAGCTGAACCCCTGGCAACAAAAGTGAGTACACCCCTAAGTGAAAATGTGAAATGCCAATATTTTTTGTGGCCACCATCATTTTCCAGCACGGCTTGAATTCTCTTGGCCATGGAGTTCACCAGAGCTTCACAGGTTGCTACTGGAATCCTCTTCCGCTCCTCCATCACAACATCAAGGAGGTGGTGGACATTTGACACCTTGTGCCCCGTACGGTCTGAGCACTGTCAGGCTGACCTCCCATCCCTTCCATCTCTGCAGCAATGCTGGACGCACTCATCCGTCTGTTTTCCAAAGGCAATCTTTGGATCTGACACTGAGAACGTGCACTCAGCTTCTTTGGCTGACCATGTCGACCATGAAGAACCTGTCCTCTTAAAGCGCTGGATGGTCTTGGCCAATGTGCTGCAGCACAGTTGCAGAGTGTTGGCTATCTTCTTATAGCCTAGGTCATCTTTATGTAAAGCAACAATTCATTTTTTCAGGTCTTCTGAGAGTTGTTTGCCATGAGGTGCCATGTTGAACTTTCAGTGGCCCGGTTGAGACAGTGGATGAGCTTTTATACCAAATGTGGTATACTATCTGGTGACACCTGAGACAGTGTAACACTAATGGGTCACATGACAAAGGGGATGGAAAATGACTAATTGTGCTCAATTTGTATATTTTCGCTTTTGTTCCCAGGGGTTCAGCTATTATTGGCTGTATTTTTACTTATTTTGAGGGGACAATAAATTTACAGTGCTCATTTACACAAACTTTACACTGACTACTTTTCATTGTGTCAAAGAGTCATTTATGCAGTGTTGTCTTATGAAAAGATAGAACTGAATATTTTAACTAAGTAGAGATGTGAGGGGTGTACTCACTTTTGTGACATACTAACACTCAGCGACATCTGATACCATTATGTCATCTTAAACAACACTTCGTCTTCTTAGTAAGTGCTCGTTGAGGATTATGTAACTGCTCATGTTATCTTCATGGCTAACGTAAGCTACAAAGATCGAATAGGAATCAGCTAGTTTTCAGTTTATTTGGCCATGACCGGTGATCAGCTGATCAGATTTAACTGAAGATAAACTCAAATACATTTTTATAACATTACATTATGAAAAATCATGCATTTTTCTCCAAACGCTGAGTGAGTTAATCTCAAACCCAGTCATTACACATGCAGCCCCGTGTGCCTGTCCCTCACCCCGCGTGACTGTGAAGATGTTTGAGGAGGCTTTTTTTAATCCTTTAGACATACACTCTGAACTGTTTACACAGTGAATGATTTGCTAAAGTTGTTTAGAAATAATAATGACAGAAATGCTCCTCAGTAAAATGTAGTTTTTTTTTGCTAAATTAAGTTTTTCCTTACATGGTAAACTCTAGTACAAAAGCTAGCACAACAGCACTCCTTCTTGTAACTCAGACATGGGATATGTGATGTGTCCTTCTGTCCTTCACACATACCTCACATTTAGAAGAGAGAGAAATTGATCGAGAGAGAGAGAGAGATCCTGCATGAATTATGTGTAATTAAAAGTCTAAAAACTCAGATAATAAATGCTCATCTTGTAAGCATGCTTTTTCTCCACAACACACACGTACACACATTTAAACTGAGTTGAGATGCCTTTTCTTTTTTTCCATACACTGCAATCTTTATTCCACATAATTTTTGCTTATTCGATTGAAGGACTCACCTAACAAAGACAATAACCCCAAGATGCTAAAAGTAGCCCAATAAGGGAAAAACCACAGAATCTGTTAACGACTTTTGCAGTGTCAACCTTTCTAAGGTTGAGCTTAATAGACTGACTCTACATACAGTACAATGACCTACAGTACATCAGCGCCTTGTAATCTTGTGCATGCGATCATTTGTTCTACGTTATCCCAATGTCAAGTAGTCAGTGTAGTCCGACATCATTTGATCAAATTCTAACTTTTAAAACGACCTATAACTAGAGGTGTCTCAAAATTTCCCGCTGGATTTTTATTTCATAAACAGACTGCAGCTACCAAAACGACTGATCAGGCGTCTTTAAGCGAACCCATATTACTGGAATACTTTGAACGGTTTGGTAATAGAAAATGAAAGAAAAATTTTAACTCTCTCTCTTACAGTGCCGTTTTATAAGACACCTTTTTGACACATAAAATACCTCAAAGGTGGTGTTGTGGTGATAGCGGGCATGATGCCACCTCCACAGTGCGTGCAAACAGCAAGTCATGAGAGCTTTGGCATGTGGCTGCTGAATATTTTACATTAATTAAATATGGACTTTTAGGCTTTTAGGAAGGTCTCTCTCAGGGAGTTGTTGATGTTTGTACCAGACATTTACTTTTTACAGTACCAGCACTGTTCCCATAATAGCTTCAGATGAATCTGCTTAGCTGATTATGTCATGCCTGTCATGCCATGAGACACTAGGCCTACTCAGTCATTTATTCAGACATATGTTGAAGTACCTCTTCATGTTACGCAGTTGTGTTCTGATTTAGCAGGAGATATGAGAGATGCGGTGAGGTCAGTGTTACCCATTAAGGACATAGACTTCATAATTGATACAGTGCCCTGGACACAGAGCGAAAATGTCGAAAATGAATTTTTTAGGAAATTTCCTAGGAAATTTTAGGAATGTCTAGGAATAGTTTAAAAAATGACAAAGGATTCAATGTCTTCAAATTCTTTAGATCTGAATCCAATCAAGCATCTGTGTGATGTGTTGGACAACCATGTCTGATCCATGGAGTCCACATCACACAGCTTTCAGGACTTAAGGACCTGCTGCGGAAGTCCAAGTGCCAAAACCACATGACGCCTTTAGTTGTCTTGATGAGTTGTTTTGCACCTAGTCTATTTCCTTATAGTATGGAACTATAGCATAGTTGAGTGAATTTATGTTAATACAATGGGGCAGTGGTGGCTCAGAGGGCTATGGCACTGATCGGAAGATCCGCGGTTCGATTCCCAGCTCAGCCAGGTTGCCATTGTTGGGCCCTTGAGCAAGGCCCTTAACCCTAACTGCTCCAGGGGCGCTGTACCATGGCTGACCCTGCGCTCTGACCCCAGTTACGCTGGGATATGCGAAGAAGGAATTTCACTGTGCTGTAATGTATATGTGACAAAATAAAGACTTTACTTACTTACAACTGTCAAAATCCATACTTTAGATTTATCCCTATGACAAACTCCAACTGTAAACTGTTTTCCATACAGAACAGGCTGCACAGAACGTCTCTGCATACTGGATTGTATGTAACACTTTTCACAGCATGGTCCTGGATTAAAATTCCTTTTAGATGTGGGTGCCATTTTAAAAGTTCTGAACTGGGTCATTTTTTCCCCTTTGGATTTTGTTCTAAGAAAAATGAAAGAAAATGCTTATAGAGCTAATGACAGTTCTGTGAAACAAATATACCCCCAAAGTCTTCATTCTTACCACCTTCAATATATAAATAAAAGTAATTGGTCAGATATGGTTGTTACATACATACCGGTATTGTTGAGTGTTTTCCTTATTGTAAGAAATGGGCCTTTAAATTGTATATGTCTAGCATAGACCACACACACACACACACACACACCCATCTTAGCACATGCGACACTATTCTATTATTCTTTGAAAAATGCTGTAACACAATCACACACTGGTGATGAAATGAAGGAGGACAGAATTACAAGCAAAAGAGTTCAACTATCTTACTGAAGACACTTCAGAATCAATGCGCTAGAAAACCAGCATTAACGTTTGCTCAAGCCAGAAAATATGGCTGTATGATTGATAAAAAAATCACATTGCCAATATTTGGACACATATTGCAACATTTTACTATTAAATGTAACATTTACTATTTAGTTGTATTAATCTAAGATAACAGCAGGTAATGGTACACATGATACCATTCAGAAGATCTTTACCAACATTTTATTTAGCACTTCAAAAGTTATGAAAAAGAAACAAACAAGTACTTCAATTATTAGCAAACTCGGCATAAATTCCTGAGTATGTGTATGTAATTAGTAATAAATTGCAGCTTTTGGTGATTAGGTAATTGCACTTGTTCATACTACGATTCCAATTTTTACGCAATTAATTGTACAGCAGCACTGGAGAAGAAGTGAAAGTGAACTTAAACTATACTAAACCAAACTAAACAATAAGCCTTTTTCATCACAAGAAGCTCATCTGTATTTTAATGAGCCGGCTATTTTGTTCAGATTATAATCATCTGAATAATTCAAGAATGAGAAACAGTATGTCCTAAACAAGGTCTCCTGAAATCTTACACCAGGCAACTGTGGCTATTTTAAGTGCCCTAGCGCCATATTTCAACGAGAGAGTAAATATAACTCACTCCATCTAGAAACTACACACAAGACTGTACGGGTCTGAGCCAGAAAATCTTTTAACACATTTCCAGCCATCTAAATCACTCACATGATTTGATCATTATTGTAGTTCTAAATAGCCTTTTAACTTTGTAACCTTATAACCTGAGAAGTAGAAGGAAAAAGAGGTAGAAATAAGTAGAATATTCCCAGTGTTTGTAAATCCTGTAAAGTTGAATGATTGTTTTGCTACTTTTAAAACAGATAAAGGATCGTCTCTACAGTAACATATCCAAACCAGTGAAACCAGTGAGTACCCTACAGATAGCGAGGGTTTTTTATCTTTCACTTAATGTCAGTGTTTAGACAGAAAACGTTCAGAGAACAATGCTATCCACATCTGACAGCAAGATTCTTACCTGATCTAGTTTTAATGATTTCACCAAATTCATCTTCAGAAGCTTCTACCTCCCAGTGCTCCTCTGTTGCTGCAGCTTCAGCCATGTCAGATCCACCAGGAAGTCTTTTACACCAATAAATGATTTTGCTAAGTAAAATTGCCAGAGATTGAGTTCAGTACTGTGAGCGCTCTCAGAACTTTGTGAATGACACTGCTCTAGACCAGCCTGCGGACTGTTGTGATACACAGGGAAGTGTCCTGCCAAGGTTCCCAGAAGAGAGGGAACAGGTGGCATAGTCTACTTTCCCTAAAATAGTAGCTTATGAAGTAGACATTCTGTCACCACAGACACTACAAATAAATATTTTTTCTCTTTAACTATTTATTAAAACAAAAACCTGTGAAGTGCAAAACACACACACACACACACACACACACACACACACACACACACAAAAGCTTTTGTTCGTCTTTTCCTTCAGGATTAACGGTAATTTCTGTAACCTCATTTTAGCAACACGAATGTATTTTAACTTTCAACCTCTGTACTACATTTCAAAAGTTGCAGTGTGTTGTTTAAAACGTATATCATTGTTTCTGAACCCACATTAACTGAAGACATTTAAAACTCTAAGAATATCTTTATATCCCTTAAAACATCTCATTTGTAATGTCACAGAGATCTCGCTGTTCATTTGTCACACATTGATGAAGTGTGTATGTCTGGACTGATTACTGGGATGTTAGCGGTTACGTCAATCTTTGTTGGAATGTTGATGTTTTAACAACAGTACAGTACAAAAAAAAAAACATATTTAATGTTAGAAACTCTGTGCTCCACGTCCAGGAGTCCTAGGGAGCAAACTTGGCCATGGTCTCTGGGGGAAGGAATGGCATACTTGCACTACCACACCAATCATAGCAACATGGATGAGTTCACGCAGACAGAGTGGGGCAGACAGCCCTTTGCTCAGAGGGTGTTACACTGCCCCCTAATACTGCATGAGCAGCAGCTCAAATAGGTGGCTGGCTGGTGTCCTATATCTGAGAGGAAGCATGTGTCGGCCTTCTCCCTCCCTGGACCGTAGCTGATTCTTGATGGGGAAGTGCTGTAAGAAAGGTTGGGATTTTGTTACCACCTATTTAAGGTCAAATTAGGGAAAAAACGAATGCATAATGTCTTGTGGATATCATTTATTCTTTGCAAATACTAACAGGCCTTTTCAACAGTAATGCACATAAAAACTACTTGCAATGTTGTTGTCTCTAATAATCAGCTGGCTAAAAATGAAAGTGAATTATCAGTCAGGTCCATGAAATACAGAATTGAACTTGAAGTTGACAACAAACTACGTCTTAATCGAGCATATCCCAGGAATAAGCCTTGCGTGCCCATGATGCCATGTAACTATATACACTGCCTGGATTAAAAAATAAATAAATAAAATCAAATAAAAAAAAGTCACACGCTAATATTTGATTGGATTGCTTTTGCTTTGATTACGGCACACATTCTCCAAGATCGTGATGAAGGGAGAAAAGAAAAGATTCTCAACGTGGGTAAGGTCTGGACTCTATGAAGTCAATAAATCCTGACATCATTATCTTGGAATATGCCCGTGCCATCTGGGAAAATTCCATTGATGGAAAAACCTGGTCAATCAGTTTGGGCTGACCCCATTTTTCGGCCACTTAACATTGCTGAGCCTAGGCCTGATCAACAGAAGGGGACCAGATCATAACACTGCCTCCATAGGCTTGTACGGTAGGCACTAGGCTTGATGGTTTCATCACTTTATCCGCTGCTCTTACCCTGGTATTTGGCTGTCGCCTTATCCAGAGTGACTTACATAAGTGTTTTGAAGTTTCCATCAATAAATACATCCTTACACTGGTTCACTAGGTTACCAACAACATGTACCATCTGTCAAACACTGTTGGGAAGGGGGTTCACCAAATACTGTACGTGCCAGAACCGAAAAAAGCCTAGATACATGTCTTCCTCGGTCATGAGACATGGTGGGACCAGTCGAGCGGTGCTGGAGTATTGGAGTAAATATGGTGCAGTGTGAGGTGTGATTACAGCTTTGAGGGAAGTGGGTGCAGGGCCATTTTGGCTGTGTGTGCAAGTATCAGTGTTTTGAATTTGATGCATACAGTTACAGGAAGGCAGTGAAGGGAGCAGAGAAGTAGGGTGGTGTGGGAAGACACGTTGGTGCCACTCCTGTCAACTAAGAAAAGGAAACTGAAGCTATCATTTTCATGGGCTTACCAAAATTAGATAACAGAAAATTGGAAAAACTTTGCCTGGCCTGAGGAGTCTCTGTTTGTGCCGTGCCATTCGCATGTTAGGGTCAGACTTTAGCATTATTTAAATGCCATGGCCCACTTTAGAAGTGTTGCTGACCATGTCCATCCCTTTATGTCCAGTAGTATAATGTGCCATGTCACAAAGCTAAAATCATCTCAAACTGGTTTCTTGAACATCACAATGAAGTCACTGTGCTGTCGATTGGCCGCCACAGTTATCAAATTATAGCTCTCTAAATTATTTGTAGGTTGATACAGTATACAATTAAGAAAACAAATTTACAATCTACTGAAACAGCTAAAGTCTATTTTTATTCAGAGGGAAGCAAACTGTATCTTCACATAATTTGACTTAAGTTCTAATCAGTAGTTATATAATCAAACATTCAGGAATTTCACTTAGGATGTATTCATGCAAGTAATGCACAAAATTACATATACAGTGGACGCTTGGATTACAAGCATAATTTGTTCCGGAAATGGGCTCGTGTTCCAAAACACTCATAAACCAAATCATCATTTCCCATAAGAAATAATGAAAACTCAAATTATTTGTTCCACAGCCCAAAAAAATAAATACATAAAAATAATTAATACAATCTATTAAATAACTTTTAAAAAAAGTACAAATAAATCCCGACAGATACTGTAAGTGTTTCCGTTGGTGCGCGCAAGCGCCGTGTGTGTGTGTGTGTGTGTGTGTGTGGAATTAGCCCCTTCCCTCGCCTCGTTTTACATAGTAACACTCCTCCTCCCTCTCCCCACCTCGCTTTTTAAGTTTCAAAACAAACACACACAGACACACACACACACACACACAACGGAAACACCGTTTTAACAGGAAAAAAAGAAATCTCTCTGACCTGGCGTGAGCATACTAAGGGAATCACTGCTGTAAAGTAAAAAAAAACAAAAACAACGAATGAACCAGCACCTTACCTTTGAAAAGAATCGCGACAGAGCAGAGTTTCTGTGTGTTTGCGAAGCCTTCAGCCTTTTGATTTCTTCACCCAAGAGCGGAAGTCAGCTCACCATCATGCTGACATCAGTTGCAAAACAAAACACACAGACATCATCTTGAAGGCGCCTGGAACCATGCTGATGTCCAGGTCTTGCATCGATTTTGATGGTTTGTGATGATTTGATTTAGGTTTGTATTCATTAATTAGTATAAAAGTACTCTTAATAGTTTGTTAACAGTAAAATCACACTGTATACCCGAGTAAGTTGGCAAAAGTAAAAAAAATTGAGGTAATAAGTTAGATCAAATTTTTTAAGTAATGATGTTTCCAATTTTAAGTAAACAGAACTATCAGTTTTTGAGTTTGTTGTACTCATTCATATTAATCGTTATTTACTTGCATTACTGAGTAGCCTAACTCATACTATATATTTTTTTAGTTGTTGCAAATCAAATAAATTGTTGTTGGTCTTTCACCTGCTCCTGGCAATGGGTCGCCACAGCGGTTTGTCACAAGTCCCTTATGAACACAACCCTCCCATGTTTATCTGGGCCTGGGACAGGGACTTCATCCAGTGGCTGGAAATTGAACCCAGCCCTTTCACATGGTGGGTGAAACACCTACCACTGAGCCACCAGTGCTCTGTTAGGATGCCCAGATTTGTAAAGATTATACTTAGTGCATCATGCGAAGGCAGACCAATCCACCATCTTGATCAAAACAATTCAATGTGGGCAGTTTACATGTGCATTGATGACGTCAGACACAAAATCGCTCGGCTGAAAGATTTGTTCAGCCAACTTGAAAAGTTTCCAAACTCATAAATACCAAAAAGTTCTAAATACTCATCAAGGTCTATTAATTTGAACTAATTGTAATTGTTTAAGTTAATAGCACTCAATATGTTTAATTACTTTGAGCATTAGGGTTAACAGTGCAGGATGCTTAGCAATGTGACGTCTATCTCTTCTAGCTCCCAGCTAGTGTGATAAAAATGAGGCTTTCACAGAATTGCTGAATTAATTCACTGTGGTTATTTATAAAAAAAAATAGTCCAACAGCATTTACATATGTAACGTTTTTTCCTTAGTCTAAATAGTTTCTGGCAATCACAGCTGCCGTTTTTTTTTTTTTTTTTTTTTACAGTAAATTACGTTTTTATTTTTACAGCGTAGTTACATTAGACTCCATGGAAATAATGTTAACATCACATCCGAATTCTTCTGGCCAGGATTTGCTAGCCTAATTAACAGTTCCTGGCTTATCGATTTACATCACCACTGGCTCATTATTGTCATAACACTACTGTAAGATTAATACCTTACGGCATGCAAGCATTCATGCTTCAGCATCGCTACACTTAAACATTGAGTGGCAAAATATATTTTGCATTCGCCCAGAACAGCTTTTTGACAGGTAGCATGTTTTCAACGAAACACACCCACACGTAGCCCACTTCCATCTTGACTAACTTGGGACAGAAGCCATCTCTGAAATCAAGGTTCTCATTGTGTTCTCAGTGACTGTCCTCACAGACCCGGACCTTCACCATTTCAGAAACTCATCAGAGCTGCACAAATATCACAACGAACCTTTTTTTTCCAAAATGGCAACATTCACAGAAAGTGACAAGTTTGCACAAGTGAAATATGTAAACTTATATTTTCTTTGTCAGTATGGAAAAGCAAATTTCCCAGTGGGCTTCTGTGCATATTGTGTGTGTGAGCTGCTAAACCTTCTGTGACACAGTGTGTCTGTGGAGTTTCGTGCATTGATTCCATAAGGGGATGGAAATATTGCTTTAGCATTGTGGACTATGCTAACATGATTGCATCATATGTTTGCTGCAGACTTGTCAGCTGTACATTCCTGCAGCGATTTTCCAATTCTACCCTGTTCCAAGTGCTGAATTGGATTTAGAGCTGGTGACTGGAGAAACCAATGTACAATACTGCATTGACCTACACTATAATGTTCACATAGTCGGTTTGACAGGATTTTGAGACATTTTCGGGTCATGCCACATTATCATGCTGTAATAACCATTATGAGGTGACAATTCTGGATGCCACATTCACATTCAGCATTTCCCTGTGCAGAACTACGTGGGCTGCACAGGTGAATTTGGCAAACCTCTTTTATTATTTTTATTATTTCTTCTGTCCAAGAGAACAACGTTATCTTTGATTGTTTAATTTAATTTGCCATCACTCTACTGCTCCTGTACCTTTTTGTTCTGCTATCATGAGAATGGATACCGACATCACACAAGCGAGAGAGAGAGAGAGAGAGAGAGAGAGAGAGAGAGGTAAGGGCAGTGTTCAGGTAGGATCAGGTAGTGTTTGGTGATTTTCTTGCTTAATTTTAATAAAAGCCAATTAAAAATTGGGTAATTCAGATTGTACACGTTCATGTGTTTAACTGCATTATTGCTAAAAAAAAATTCATGAATGCTGTTTAAAAGTTGAATAAATATGAAAAAAACATAATCTTCCTAACATGGTCAACTCCTCCTGCAGAATATGCAGCCTGCAGACACTGCTGCGTGTGGGCTTGTTAATATCTCAGGGATGCACCTTAATGTAGACTCTCTTAGATTTTAAATTTGACTGCAATAATATGATCATGTCCATTCATTCTTTTTATTAATAAGCCATCAATATCTCACTGAGATCAGTTCACATACAGTTATTTAAATGATCCACTTGTACTATGCATGTGTATAGGATCAGTGTATTCCTGGTTAATATGAAAACTGTTATTGTCACATGAATGCACCTTAATGTACAACTGTTAGATTACCTACCTGACCACCCTTTTAGATATCCTCTTTTGTAAATCATCTTTTTTTTAAGAGTAATTTTAAATCTAACTGTAGTCCTATACTAACCTTGCACACCTTGTTTGTTTGTATCTTGTTTTTCATTTATAAACTGACATTTATTTATTTATTTGTGGAATTAATAAAGTATTCTATTTACCTACATACATACAGTACCTATCTATAGCTATAACAACTATAAGATTGCAACATTCTACTGTACAAAACAATAACTCATAAATTAAAAGTAAAATGTTCCATTTAACAATATAACTACAAATATAAAAATATAAAAATAACTACTAATATAACAATTATGACAGTGTTACCATTTATGTACAGTACAGTATATTAACAGTGAATAATGACCTTCGGTATGTTTCGAGTTGCTGAGTACTTCCATTTTGAGCAGCTGTGAGCAGTGTTAGGATGGTAATTGTACTCGGCTGTGAGTGTTCATAAGGGAAAGGGTGAGATAATTTACTTCTTTTTATTGTGTAAAGCTGCTTTGCGACAATGTCAATTGTTAAACGCACTATATAAATAAAATTGACTTGACTTGACTTGCGATAATGTACATTTTATATTATTTTATTATTCTGCCTCATTTCTGGAAGGCTTTACATTATATCCGTGGAAAAACAAAAAGAACGTAGTTTTGATTCCAGATGCAAGGGAGAATATGAAGCAAACTTGTGTAGTAATTTTTCTTTTTCTAATCATTAAGTAATTTATACCGGAATGATAGATTTTAAAATATTTATTGATGTAAACACATAAACACCAAGTGGCACGTGCCGGCAACACAGCATATGTCAATGAAGATTAAAAGAATATATGTGCTTATATGGAAGCCTTGCCGGTGTGTATTAATGAGGAGGCTTCAGACATCAATATGTGCATGTGGGTTTTCGAATATGTTATCATTACTTTCATAACATGTTATTTTTACCACTACCAGAATACGGGAATGACATTGCAAAAATAGAAGAGAATCCTCAAAATGAGCATAATTATTATTTCTGGTCATAGAAACAACCTAAAACAACCAGAAAAACATGTAATCATAGGTAAATGTGACACATTTTTTTTGCAAAAGATCTTGCAGTTATGTTTGTATAGATTATTAAAATGAAAGGAAAAAAATCAGTTCATCATATTGCCTAGGGTGTGCTGAAATAAAGGATACAGCACTGTATACTGCACAATCCTGAGCCCTATATATATATTTATAAAAACAAAATGCAAAACACAAAATGCTAAATGCAAAGTTTTAAAGGCTACATTTGATACATTTATAGAAATTTGTTTAAATGCTTTATTTAAGGCCACCATATTCCCTCAGCATTCATTCTCTTGCTAATTTGAATATGTCTGATATACAGTATTCTGATCCACATCCACAGTTGTCTTGCAGTCTTTTGACATTTTAAGAATACCTGACCTTTTGAATAGTTTATGGTCTTGTTTTTTTAGGGGAAGGAACATGATTAGCTAGCAGTCAATTATTATTACAAACTGCCCCACATGACATATAATAAACTACTGAAATAGTTCGGAGATCCTTATGTAAGGAATGGCATGTGGAGGACAGCTGCCGGATTTAAATTAGGTAACACATTTACGCAGTTATTTCTGTAGCCTAGCTAACAATCCTCGTCACTGCTGGCAGCTTGCTCAAGACAGAAACTTTAATCTAAATCAGGTACAAGTCACGTTCATTAATTCAATCTAATTCACCTTTATTTGTCTACGTGTGTGTTTTCAAAAATAGACTACACAAATTTGGATGAAGATTTAAATCTCAAGTCAGAGCCATGAAACATGAGGAAGGAAACATGAGAGGAACAAGACTCGAAAACGAACCCGTCCTTTCCCAGGTGACAACAAAAGGGCAAGAAGCTCTGAGTAGAAATATCAAAGATGTCATGTGCCATGTGTTCTGACATTCCAAAATATGATCATTTTTCAATAGAATGATGCAGTTGTGTACATTTTTCTTTACATAAATAACAGGTGCACATAATTTTATTAACTAGTAATCCAAATATAATTGTAGAAATTTGCACTGAGTTTTATTGTGTTTGGAAAGCACTGTGTGGGAAGACGAGGCTGGGAGCTTGAGCCAGATAGGGTTTACTGTACAAACAAACCAGGTGGCAGCCAGAAACAGAAGGAACTTATTTTTGTTTTGTTGCTTTCTGAAGGCTCAAATGAATGTGAAAACTTAGATAAAGAACAGAAAATAAATTTGAACTAAAGGATCATTCTGATATCAGCCCTGATCTACAAAATGGGAATGTTCAAATAGCACTGGGAAGAGTCAGTGTTAATGTTTGGTAGTTTTTTTTTTTAATAAATGAAATTTGGACTTTGCAGAGGACCAGAAGCCAAAAGTGTCAGTGCATGTCTCCATCTACAGACAATAAGACTGCTGAAAAAAAAGAAAAGAAGAAAAACACCTCTACACGTTGCTTCAAGAATGCCTTCCCTTTCTTTACCAACACACCCACCCACCCGCCCGCCCGCCTACACACGTGGACAAAATTGTTGGTACCCTTCGGTCAATGAAAGGAAAACTCACAATGGTCACAGAAATAACTTTAATCTGACAAAAGTAATAATAAATAAGAATTCTATGAATGTTAACCAATGAAAGTCAGACATTGCTTTTCAACCATGCTTCAATGGAATTATTTTAAAAAATGAACTCATGGAACAGGCCTGGACAAAAATGATGGTACCCCTAACTTAATAGTTTGTTGCAGCACCTTTTGAGGCAATCACTGCAATCAAACGATTCCTGTAACTGTCAATGAGACTTCTGCGCCTCTCTGCAGGTATTTTGGCCCACTCCTCATGAGCAAGCTGCTCCAGTTGTTTCCGGTTTGAAGGGTGCCTTTTCCAGACAGCATGTTTCAGCTCCTTCTAAAGATGCTCAATAGGATTGAGGTCAGGGCTCATAGAAGGCCACTTTAGAATAGTCCAATGTTTTCCTCTTAGCCATTCTTGGGTGTTTTTAGCTGTGTGTTTTGGGTCATTGTCCTGTTGCAAGACCCATGACCTGCGACTGAGACCCAGCTTTCTGACACTGGCCAGCACATTTCTCTCTAGAATCCCTTGATAGTCTTGAGATTTCATTGTACCCTGCACAGATTCAAGACACCCTGTGCCAGATGCAGCAAAGCAGCCCCAGAACATAACAGAGCCTCCTCCATGTTTCACGGTAGGGACAGTGTTCTTTTCTTGATATGCTTCATTTTTCAGTCTGTGAACATAGAGCTGATGTGCCTTGGCAAAAAGTTCCATTTTTGTCTCATCTGTCCATAGGACATTCTCCCAGAAGCTTTGTGGCTTGTCAACATGGAGTTTGGCATATTCCAGTCTGGCTTTTTTCTGATTTGTTTTCAACAATGGTGTCCTCCTTGGTCGTCTCCCATGTAGTCCACTTTGGCTCAAACAACGACGGATGGTGCGATCTGACACTGATGTTCCTTGAGAATGAAGTTGACCTTGGATCTCTTTAGAAGTCTTTCTGGGGTCTTTTGTTACCATTGGGATTATCCGTCTCTTTGATTTGTCATGAATTTTCCTCCCTTGGCCACGTCCAGGGAGGTTGGCTACAGTCCCATGGATCTTAAATTTCTGAATAATATGGACAACTGTAGTCACAGGAACATCTAGCTGCTTGGAAATGGTCTTATAGCCTTTACCTTTAACATGCTTGTCTATAATTTTCTTTCGAATCTCCTGAGACAACTCTTTCCTTCGCTTCCTCTGGTCCATGTTGAGTGTGGTACATACCATGTCACCAAACAACACAGTGACGACCTGGAGCCCTATATATAGGCCCACTGACTGATTACAAGATTGTAGACACCTGTGATGCTAATAAGTGGACACACCTTGAATTAACATGTCCCTTTGGTCACATTATTTTCAGTATTTTCTAGGGGTACCATCATTTTTGTCCAGGCCTGTTCCATGAGTTTATTTTTAAAAAAATAATTCTGTTGAAGCATGATTGAAAAGCAATGTCTGACTTTCATTGGTTAACATTCATAGAATTTTTTTTAATGATTACTTTTGTCAGATTAAAATGATTTCTGTGATCATTCAGAATAGCCCGTATTTATTATCCTGAAAACTGATCAGCCACAACACTAACATCATCACCGGGAAAACACGGATGATCAATAAATTGTAATTCGTCTATTAACAGTATTTTGCAAGTCCACATACATTAAAATAAACATTCACCATTTGTTATTTTAAACTAAGTTCACAATCAAAAAATGATCTAGTTCATGTTCATTTCTTCCTTTTTTTCGGTCTCCTGAACACTGCACTGTGGAGGATTCGGATCATTCTAATTCTACTTACAACACACACATGTAAGTCCTGTTTCTCCGTGAAATTTTGACTTTTCGATACTTGATGCTATCAAAGCAATTGATAGTGCAATAAAGACATCTTTAGAACATCCCAAAGACTTTCAATCAGGTTAAGGCCAGGTAGCTATTGTGGCTAATTTATGTGTAAAAGTGAGTCCAGTACCACTCCTTTACAGTTTAAGCATGATGAATCTTTGTAGTGTTGTCCTGGAATTTGCTTGTGCCATCAGAAAAGAAAAGAAAAAACACTGCTTTTACAGTAGGTACTATGCATGAAGGATGCATCACTTCATGTGCTCCATTCTTACCCTGACACACTCACCACTCTGTGTTAAGGATCAATCTGGACTCATCAGACCACAAGACCTTTTTCCATTGTTCCGAAGTCCAATCTTTAGGTATTTTTGCAATTTTTTTTTTTCTGATGAGCCTCACTCACTAATTGGTTTCCTTATGGACATACTATGTGTGTGCATGTGTGTGTGTAAATGTTTAACACACAGAATTATACATAGATGTGATTTTTACTGGGCGGCAGCGTGATGTAGTGGTTAGCACAGCCCTCTTGCACATCCAGATGCAGATTAGGCTAAATGGCGTTCCCAAATTACCCATAGTGTGTGAATGAGTGTGTGTGCCCTGCAATGGATCGGCACCCTGGCCAGGGTGTACCCCGCCTTGTGCCTTAAGTCTCCTGGGATAGAGATTAAGAAGTATAGACGATGAGTGAGTGAGTGATTTCTACTGTCGTTTTTTAAAGATGTAACCTAATTACATATTTCAGTTTTCACATTTCTTCAGTTCAGCATGATCCTTCCACATTTTCGCAATGGACAGTTTTTAATCCAATTGCAGTAACTTTAGTAGCTTCCTTAGTTTGATGTCTCCTTCTTTGCTTGATTCTGGTGTATAAATGGACCCTTCTGAAACACAGTAACATATTTTCCTCCAACACAGAATACATCTTTCAGCATGGTTGTTTAGGAAATGAGGAGCTGCTCATTGCATCAGCCAGGATTAAAAGAATTGTTGCAGCTGATACATGTTGCTCAGTGCAGTAATTATCCAATCAAAGCCTCTTAAGTATTTGCTTCTTTAATCCCAATGTGACTTGACTAGGGTGAAATTTTGCTTACTGGTAAACTCGTCCTATTGGTTTGTAGTTTATTTTATAGGAAATTGGGTTAGAATGTGTTTGTGCTGATGAGACAATACATGTCACCTGGCCTACCATAGATATGTCTAATAAACATATTTAAGATGCTAGTTTAATTGACTAACTGCACCATTCATCTAGCTACATGCCTACACGTTTCCTGGAGATCACTGAGTAAGGAAAGCTTGGGCCTAAGTTGTCAGAAGGGAGGACTTTGAGAATAATGATACTATAGTTTCACATATGATACCACACTACATACGATTATATTATAAAATGACATTGTCATATAATGATTTATTATGATGAACATATTTGATGTGAGATTAACTATATTAGCTGCATTTTTGTAAAATGACAACTGTCCAGCTACCAGAAGTGGACTTTTCTCATGTGTCTTTGTGTGTGTGTGCAACCAGAAGCTTTATAAGAATATAATACTGTAGATTTATAAATATACAGTTTTGGAGTAAATCACAAAAGGCAGACATTCTAAATAATTCTTATTGATGCCTCTTCGTAGATCAGAGCCTGCATGTCACAGAGGAAGGTGTGGCTATTCATAAGGTTGATGTTTATAATTTATAACAAACCAAATTTCACCAAAGTCGATTCCAAGTTGAGCAAATTACAGCTGATTTTGTAGAGAAGTCTGTATCTCTCAATCACAATGTTATTTGTTTGCTGGTGGATCTTGACCACTCCAATATGGCGGACGCGCACACGCTCGCGCCATACTGCTTAGTGCTAAAGCCGTAGTGCATCAGTAACATGCAGAGGGAGAATCGTAGAGAATCAGCGGAGATTGCGACTGAGCCGCAGTTCGAGCCGGGTTTTTAAGTGCATCTGACAGCAACTGTGTAGATTTAAATTTAAACAAATCTTTTCGACAAACCCCGCCGAATTTGGTGTCATCTGGTTAGATCATTACAGGACGTAATTCTCTCTCTCTTTCTCTCACTCATTTATTTATTTTGTTATTTTGCTGAAAGCAACTACATACAATGCAAACCACATACAGTAGCCGGGGAGAATAAAAGGAGCAGTACAACATTGATGAAACGACAGCAGCAGCAACAGGAGATAAAATAATTAACACATCGCCAAAAATATAACAATAATAATAATAATAAATAGCAACAACAACAACAATAATAAATACAATTTAGAAAAACACTATAAAGGAGCACCAGAAGCAGAAACTAGAAATGTATTCAGTCTGACACAGATAAATGCAAAAGTCTAACAGCTTTGGAGTTTTTACTTAATACTTTTTAAATATCTCATAATGTATTTTTTTCAATACAGGAAGGAGGGATATACTATCATTGCATTTCCAATTATTCATAAAAACTGAATCATTTATAATAAGTAATTATAAAGATTACATTTATTATAACATATTTATCCTCCTCCACAATTTTTTTTTGAAAGTACCCCGATTATGAAAATTACTTTTCACACGCATGCGCTCCGTGCTCTCTCTCTCTCTCTCTCTTTTTTTGAGCGGCATGACACAGCCCGCCCCGTTAACGACGAGTACTCGAGAAGAAGAAGAAGAGGAAGTTGACGGAAGTGACGCAAATATTTTGAACGCTTACCGCGCTGAGAGTCGATTGTATTTCTGGAATAGTTTAAGGCGGTCTGTTTATTCGGTAAGTTTAATAATCAGTCCTCAGTTTAATAAGAGTTAATTCTGACTCCATTACATCCTCTATACGGTCTCAGCAGTGTATGAGCAGCGGTTAGCTGTGTGTGTGTGTGTGTGTGTGTGTGTGTGTGTGTGTTTATCTTCAGTGTGTGAATTGACATTTAGTCCTCAGGCATTATGAAGAGAGCTCCTGTTAAAGACACAGCGATTCCCACACAGCCTAATTTAGCATGTAAGAAAGTTAACAGCAGGCCTGACCCCGAGACTCTGACCAGGTGAGTAGTGAGAGATTATATTAGTTTGTGTATGAGGTTTGTTTTCCAGGTGTTTAGTAGTTACTGACACTCTGCATTCTGTGTAATGGTGATCTGTAAATTCCTTTTCAGGAAGAACCCAGGCAAAAGTCTTAAAGGGTGAGCTGATCAATAAAGGATCATAAATATGTTTAGCAAAGTGATTTCTGTGTTCATGCTGATGAAGAACTAATTCATGTTCATCTAATTCAAGCCCCTCAGTGAGATACGGATTCCAGAGTGATGTAAAGGAACAAAACCGACTCTTGGTGCTGATGAATGAAGATTTGCAGAAACAGGTTACAGATTTAAAGGTGAAGTTGATTAGTTGCTCAAGAGTTTAATCACAGCATATGACAATATATTGTAACAGCATGTTGCATCTTTATGTATAAATGTTGTGGTGTAGCTGGGAAAATTGTTAAACTACATTAATGGCATTACTAATGTATATCCTTACATTTATGTTTAACTATTTGTTAAAACTTTATCTCTAAGAAATAACCATATACCCTATCAAAGTTTTCTGAGGATCCAAACTGTTTGTTTGTAGAAAGGTTTATTAAATTAGGTAAAAATATAAAATACATAAATGTCGCTTTTACATAAATTCATGGCAAAAAAGTGTGGCTGCCTTTAATGATAGGTTGTTTATCTTTCTGTCGGTTTGTTTATCAGTGCCTAAATGACAATTAAATAAAGTCTGGTCCTCACTAACATACACTGTATGGACACTAAAAGTGGAATGCTGTGCTTCCAACTTTCTGGCAACAGTTTGGGGTCCTTTTCTATTCCAACAAGACAAGGTTTGATGAGTTCAGTGTAGAAGAAATTGACTGGCCCACACAGAGCCCTGTGACCTCAACTCCATCAAGCACCTTTGGGATGGACTGGAACGGAGCTTGCAAGCCAGTCCTTCTCGTTCAACAACAGAGTCTGACCTCATAAATGCTCTGCAGAATGAATGGCCTCAAATTCATACAGAAACTCGAATCTTGTGTAAAGCCTTTCAAGAAGAATGGAAGCTGCAAGTTGTTACAGCTGCAAAACGGGACCAACTCCATATTGTAGTATATGTTTTTGAATACACAGCAGTCCATGTTTTATATACTTTTGTCCATATACAGTACCATGAGTAACCTATCTAATGAATATGAAGTTTTTCCCCAAAAACTATATCAACATAATCCTTTCTACTTCCACGATCTTCAAGAGATTATTTAGCAGTCAGTTGTTTCTATGGAAACGGATAAGCTTAGGTAATTATTGAGAAGTGCGACTATGTTCATAAGGCAGACTTTCTTTCTTTCTTAGTTCCTGGTGATATAAATAACATTTCTGTGAGGAATGTAGGTACTTTAATTAGTCGCTGTAACATGACAAAATTAAGTAGACATGAAGATCTTTTCTGATTGTATACTTGGATTTTGTTGCCTTTATTGTTTTTTTTTTGTTTTCTCTGTATAGGAAAGTGTGTCTGTATTAGAGCAACGCTGTGGCGATCTTCAAGAAAACAACACTGAAATTAAGAAACAGCTCAGAGACTGTCATGCACTACTTATTACGGAAAACCTTGATCCAGGTAACTGTTTTTGTTTTAATTAATTAAAGCATGTTTATGTCGCAGGTCACAATAATACAGGTCTTCTATCTACCATATTACTATTCATTAACATGCACACTAAAGTTTGGTCACAGAGAGAACAGTTCATTGCTGGCATGGCTAAGGTCCTTCACGATCTTCCTGACCTTGATCCAGCACCTTGATCCGCTTGCTGTAGATTGAGTGCAGGGGGGTGGCTGAGAGTGAGGGAGGCTGAGACATGTCCGCCCATCCTTACTGCCTGTGGTCTGCCAGTTAAGAAATTGAAGATCCACTGACAGAGTCCCAGGTGCTCCAGCTTGGTGTTGAGTATTGGAGGGAATTATGGTATTAAATTCTGAGCTGTAGTCCAGCAAAAAGCATTTTAACATAATTCCACCTTCTAGTGTCCTGGTGAGTGAGAGATGTATGGAGGAGTTGAGAGAAAACGTCATCTGTAGAGCGGTTTGAACGGTAAGCAAATTGTAGTGGATCCAGCATGTCAGGTAGTAAAAGGAGATGATGGAGACTCTGACCAGCCGCTCAAAGCACTTCATCACTACTGAGGTTAGGGCTACAGGCCGATAATCATTGAGGGAAGCAGGATGGGGTTTCTTTGGAACAGGATCATTGATGGACTCTTTAAAGCATATGGGGATTACCGAGGTTGAATATCTATGTGAACACAGGTGCTAGCTGGTCTGCGCAGGCTCTGAGGACTCGACCTGAGATTCCCTCTGATCCTGCTGCTTTTCTGGTGATATCCACATTCATTGCATGAATGGTCTCATAAGGAACTCCAGAACAAGGCAGAGGTCACTTTTCTGGCTCTTAGAAGATCTTGACAGATGGCCTTACCTTGTTACTTGTAGAGAGCTAGTTATTATTTTGATAGTTCATAACTGGATCAAATGAAAATACAGGCACATTTTTAGTACTTCTAGCAGCACATTTACTGCTTCAGTTGTTTATTAGTGTACTGTGTTCTACCCATCTTGATAGATGCCTGATCTATAGAAGCCTGTTTGAATTTAATTTCTAATATGCTTGAAGTAATCCTGTATTCAGCTTTACATGAAAGCAGGATGTCAAAGCACAGGATGAAGTAGGGATTAGTTGCCCTGAAGCAGATTTAAGATTTAAGTACCTTGCCTAATGTCTTAACATTGGCAGCTTGGTGGTGCTTGGCTTTGAACCCTGAACATTATGTTCGAGCCGATATTTGCAATGTTGACCCATCTTTTTCAAGACCTCTGCAATTCGCCCTGGCATGCTGTCAATCAACTTCTTGACCACACTCTGACTGATGGCAACCCTATGTTGCATAATCAATGCTTGCAGTTTGTCAATTTGTTGGTTTTTGTTTGTCCACCACCTCCTGAGAATTGACCAATCAATCGGATTAAGGTCTGAGGAGTTTCCTGGCCATGGACCCAAAGTTTTAATGTTTTGTTCCCCGAGCCGCTTAATTATCAATTTTGCCTTATAGCATAATGCAGGAAAAGGCATTGTTCATCCCCAAACTGTTCTTGGATGGTTGGGAGAAGTTGCTCTCAGAGGATGTTTTTGTAATATTTTTTATTCATGGCTGTATTCTTGAGTGAATACTTGTTGTGAGTGAGCCCACTCCCTTGGCTGACAAGAAACCCCATACATGAACATTTTAGTGTTTTCCCTGCTACCAGCTTACCTTATTCAGCTACAGATGTGGTCAAAACTTTATATGCACTCACCATAAACAATACTGGCCTTTTAATAATTTCTTTAAACTGTTTTTTTTTCTGGTTAAAATGATTAAGTCATACATTTTTAATAGAAGGAAAAACCCAAGAATTTGGAGCACATGGTTTCACTTATTTTGTGTTTTCTGATTGCAGCACAGGGTCATAATTATACATATGAGACCAAAAACATAAATACACCCACATCGATTATTATTAGTTTAATGTTTTTGAAAGTCCTCCAAGGCTTCTCAACTTTCTGTTAGTTTGTGTGACAGCACCTATTGGATCAACAAACACACCATACAATGGCATAGTCCGAGGAGTTCAGATCTGTGATTCAGAAGTGCAGATCTGAGATTGTGGATGGTAACTTTGCACAGCAATGTCTCTTGGAACCATTTCTAAACAATTGAAGCTGGGTTGGATGGTCAGGAACGACCTAGGCACAGGTCTGCCATGAAATTAAAGGTGCTGTCTCAGTCAGAGTTTTATATCACTATGGACTGAAAGCTGCCATTTAAGAAAAGTCTCTGCTCCAAAAAAAACAAACAAACAAAAAACACACACATTTTCAAACCTTTTGAAGTTTTCTGACTGACTGCAGGGAAAACAAACAAGCAAAAAAGTCTTCTGGAGGAAAGTTTAGAGCAGAGGTATGTTTGGAGGAGACACTAAACGCCAAGACAACTGTTTGTTGGCAGTGGTGATGGTGGAGGCATCATGTCTTTTGGGGCTGTTTCTCTGCTCTGAGTGAATGGAATAAGGGAGCAGAATTCTTCTGCTTAATCTCACATTCTTCAGCATAACCCTATACGAAACCTAAACAGTTGAAAAGAATTGAGTTATCCACCAAGCACATTGAAGAAAAAACAAAAACATGAATTAAAGCTGGTTGTAGAATGGACAAAGAAGGCTAAATCTTTTGGAGCCTGAATATCTTATATACTGAATTATAAGAGGGTTGCAATTGGGATGTCATTTTCCAAATCTATTTAACTCTTAATCCATTTACATCTGTTTTTAGTTTCAGGGGAGAAATTTGGCGAAGCAGCAGAACAGAAGGCAGGACAAAGAAAAGAACTCATGGTAATTTATTTATTTATTTGTTTGCTTCATTTATTTATACTTGATACTGAATCATCTATTTTTTTTATTGGTACCTTTTTATTATAAAGTGAATCATAGATGAGATTCTTAAAAAAAAAGTATTTGTCAGCTACTGTTTACATATAGACGCTGGTTCACTGTTTTATTAAAAGCTCATTAATGGTGTGAAATTTATGCCACTATTGTCTGTTTTGGGAAAATTAAAGGACAGGTGTAAAAGAATAAAACGAATAACAACATGGCATTTACTTTTGCCATTTGTTTATGCCAATGATGTCCTTAGATAATTTACATCACTATTATTTTTATGTGGAAAAGCAAATAATGTATTCATGTAGATTTGTTTATTCACATTAATTACCCCCCGAAAGAAAAAGTCACACACTCCAAGATTTCATTCAGTTACTGTTACAGCACACATTGTGTGACCAGTTCATTTATGAAAATGATTGCTCATGCTACCAGAACCACCCTTTCACAATTTAATAGGGATGCACCGGTATCTGGTATCGGCCTAGATACCACATTACTCGTGCTCGTTAAAAGTCCCCCGATACCAGGGACCGATTACAAGGTCTGAGAAATGTCTGTTTGAGCGGCGTGTAAGGGGTTAATCACAAGCGTGCCCGTCCCCCGGCCCCGGATTCAGCTCAGAGCGGGGAGGAGGCGAGGCGAAACGAGACATGTCAGTCGTGAGCAATTATTTCAAAACAAAGGTGGACTGCAAATTGTGCTCAGCGAAATTGTTAAAAATCATGTTTTTATTAAGTACTCGGTATCGGCATCGGCAAGTACTGAAATGCAAGTACTCGTACTCGTTTTCCAAAATAGTGGTATCGGTGCATCCCTACAATTTAGTCTCATAATATGCATGTGGCATCAGGACAGATAAACTCCATTGGTGTGATAACCTGGTCATTCAGTACATTCAGGTCTTCAGCTCAGTCTGCACTCATTGCCCCAATATCCAATCTTTATGATCAAATTGTCTTTTTTCCTGATGAGTATCACTAACAAGTTTAATGCCAATCCTGTGAGTTCTCATCACGCATTGTGTGTGTAGGCATGTTCTTATTTTAACTGTTAAAATAGCTGTTTTTTACTGTTGTTTTAAAAAAAAATTTTTACCATGTAACCTCACAAAGCGTTTCATTGTCTCCGTTCATGTTTTTTTTTTAAAGACCAAATGTCTTACACAAGTTGATACTTCAGCACTATGCTTTCTGGATTTGATAATGTATCGAAGGGCTCTTGGTGGTTGTCTTTGCCATTTCAGGAGGGTCAAATTATTGGGCTGCATCAAGCAATGTTCTTTTGGCCAGCCAGTGTAGATAGATTAGGTTATACAAACATTGAGAATATGGAGAACAGAATTGATAACTTGAGTTGATGACCAGCTGTTCATATCTGTAGAAAAAAGGTGGCAAGCTGGTTGCACAATTTACACAAGAATGAACTGGAGAGCAGATGTGAGCCAAACAAATTTCCCAGCAGTGAAAGAGATTAAAATTGACTAAATATAACTAGTTTGGTTGGAAGGGTGCATCCATCGAGCCATCATCCAGCACAAGAGCACAATTTAACTTTGTAGAATGCAAAGTTTTCTCTGGCTGTTTACATTTTTTTTCTTCTTCTTTTTTTTTTTTGTAATTCATATTGCCTTATGATTATAAGGTTGTAAGCATAGCAATTTTGAGAAAAGCCTTTCTTTGGGCTTAAAATTATTATTATTATTTTTTTTCTACCTGACCACATAAGATCACAAAGAACAACAAAGACGGTTGTTTTCTTTGTTTGATGCCGGCCAATAATTTGACCCTTTTAAAACTTTCATGTTATTCATCGAATGAGAATTTAAGTCTTAATGCTATATACAAAGTACACTCTGGTTCAATTTGACTGTTCATCGCAATTACTAGGTTAATAAAAAAGTGCTTTATTTTCAACTACCTTGGCACATACAAGCAATTTGTTTTAGTGACAGAAGCCTCTAGAGAGACAACCACCACACAAAATCTTTATTTTGAAATATCGGTGGTATTGCTCAGTGTTGCATATATTGTACATATTAATATTGGCTTCATTTTTATTGCATAGTGGGGAGAACAGTTAAGTGTTCATGAGGTAGAAAAAGCTGTGTCTGGCTGTCTGACCAGATGGCAAAAGTTCAAGGAGAAATGGCTTGGATGTGATGGGTCCAAAGTGATTTTCTGAGCCCTTTGCTTCACTCTGGATATATGCAGTTCTTGAAGGGTGGGCAGGGGAGCGCTAATAATCCTTTCAGCAGTCTGAATGTCCTTTATAGTCCTCTGATGGCTGATTTTGAAGCTTAGCCAAGCCTGACAGATATTTAAGTGCACAGGACAGATTCAAAGATGGCCGAGTAGAATTGTGTGAGCAGCTCCTGTGGCAGGTAGAACTTCCTCAACTGCCGAAGAAATTACAACCTCTGCTGGAGCTTTTTAATAATGGAGTCAATGTGTCAATGATTGTCAATTGGCTTTGGGGTGCAGTACAGGCTACCATTAGCAGCATTAGCCTCATAATGTGTCTAAATAAGCATAACATGTTAAACTTAAGTAACTATAAAATAAGTAAGTAACTATAAAACTTTTAACTATATATAAAGTAATTAAAAGCAACACTTTTTACAGTTTCAGCATCTGAAATTACATCATAGACAGGCGGAATAGGTCCACACTATATAGCTTCACTATTGACACAAAACCAGGAGAGGACTTCGCTGACCTTAATTTGAAACATACAAATGATGACAATGAAGAAACTGTGAAAAATAAATCACACAAGTGTAAAGAAGTCTTGGGAAAGGCCTTGAAATTTTGACTTTCCAAGTATGTCAGTGCATGCTCTATACAGGGTTGACCCTCAACTACTCTGATGTAAATGAGGAGGAACTGTGTTGACCTGCTCATTTGGGGCTGTTGGTTATTGGCAGGTACTTCCCCAAGACCTGCTATTTTGGAGATGCTCTTATACAGTCGTCTTGCCAGACCAATTTTGTCCTTGTTAGAGTTGTTTGGATCTTTACCCATGTCCATTGTTTTGCTTTCAACACGGCATCTTTAAGAACCGACTTGTTGCCCACTACCTTGATCAGCCATAACATTAACATCACATTAGCATCACATTAACATTGATTCTCAATTCAATACTGGTACACTAAACTCGTGTATATACTGTAATATCCCAAAAGGAAACATGAAATAAATGCAAAAACATCTATGCATGTATGTGTGTATATATATATATATATATAATATGCGTATATAATAATGGTCTTGCCACATTAGCACATTGCATGACCGGGTGCAATGCCATTTGTCTGAGTCGCATTGCTGTAGGTGTCATATTGTGTGACGTCATCATAAGGGGCAGGCCTAGAGCAGATCTAATCACCCTGAGCACATCTGGGCCCGTAGTCACAAAGCTTCTTAAGCCTAAAAGTTGCTCCTAGTGACAATTCTAAAAAAAAAAAAAAAATTCTAAAAAAAATCTTAGAATTATAGCATTTTCTTAGAATTTTCCCTTAAATTTAGGATTAAATCTTAGTAAAGATAAAAATTATTCACAAAACATCTTAGCCCTAAAAACAGCTCCTAAGGTAAAATTTGTTAAGAGTAGAGAGGAGAACTTTTAAGAGGTTTAAGTGTTTCTCTAGCAGAGGACAAAATGGCAGAAGGAAGAAATATTCTCCAAACACTGGACATAAAGCTAAAAGTAAACACTGCTTTTCCGTGCATTTTGGTTTTCTTATTTTAATCCCTTCCAGCTCTCTTGGATTGTTGCCTACAGACCATCCAAAAGTGCAACTTAAATAAACTGTCCTGCCATCATGTACAGTACATTAGTAAAAGCTGAGACATTTTGCTCCCATCAATCTAAAATGGATTACAAGTGATAAAATCAGTACAGTAAATAAATGTGAGAACTGTGTGGAAATTGGTTGCTTCAAAAGTCGACACATTTTCAACATTTGGGTGTTTAGGGTGTTAATGTCTTTAAGACATTAAGCCTAGAAACTATGCATAAAGTAGCCTGTACTCATGAATATACAATTTCTTCATATACAAAAATGATGATTTCACTGTTTGTTCTATTATCATGTATTCTGTCTTCACAAAGAGCACATGTCAAAACCTTTGCAGCGGTCAGAGGTTATTTTTTTTATTAACCAATCACAGTCCTTGAATTGCTGCATCATAAGCTAAGATAAAAGTTTTTCCTCTTTCCTTACTCAGAGTTGCTCTAAAAAGTTTCCTAAATCACTTTTAGTCTAGGACTCCCAGCTAGGACTTTTTAAGCTAAGATAGGAGCTCTTTGCAAGAATTCTAAAACGCTTTGTGAATACGGGCCCTGGTACCTACACCAGCAGGTAAAGGCTGAAGCCATACGAACTTCACAGATGCCAATCCGACGAGAACCCATGGTATGCGCTAGACAAACAAGTCCGATCCATGGAGACCTCAACCTTTACCCCACAGCACCCAAAAGAACTGCTAATAACGTCTTGGTGCCAGACACCACAACCCTCTCCAGCTGTCTTGCGGAGCCTCTGAGTGGCCAGAGCTACCTTGGTGGCACAAGGGGAACCTACACAATACTGTGCATGTTGTGTTGGTCATGTTGTGGCTGTTTGATCGGTGCATATCTCATCTCTGGACAGGTGTTACAGTATCAAAATAATCAGTGTTTTTCATATCACTTGTCATTGGTTTTAAGGATATCGTTGATCAGTGTATGGTATTTCTTTTTTGTGGATAAATGTATACTGTATGTATGTTACATTTTACAATACTATTTCTACATCGCAGTGCTGGCCTGTTGCAATAATCTTTAAAAAAAAAAAATTATTTAGTGCGCATACAAGTATTTTCTAATATGAATAAATCACCTCTCTTAATAATTTTTTTTCTTTGTTTTTTCTTTTTAAGAGCACACTCACAAATGAAATGTTTTCTGGCAAGAATTTAAAGAAATTTAAGAAATTGTAACAAAATAATTTTCTTCTTTTTTTTTTTTTTACAGACTGTTTCCCAAAACCTTTTTACCGAGCTAAAGCTGTTTGAAGATTTTACAAACGAGCACAGAACACATTTAACAGTAAGTTGCAGTATTCAGTCTTTTAGCTTTGTGTATGCATTAGTCACTCTCTCATAAATCTTTTCTATGTGAATGGTTCTAGGAGGTGCAGAACACCATGAGAAGTCTTAAAGGAGCCAGAGAAAAGCTTCACAAGGAGCGCGAATCATTTTGTATGTATGCAGAAAGCATGGAGAGAGCACTGGAGGATGCGGAGAGGCTGCTGATAGAGTGAAAAATACTTTGATAGGAGAAGGAATTAGATGGTTATTTCATAAATAAAAATTCTTGTGCTAATTCTTCTTAAATAAAAAGTACTACAAATAAATTACGCTTGTCTTAGTAATAGTATCTTCTGCTGTATTGTATGTGATATCCTGCTCAACTTGTATCAAACTCCCCAACAAATAATTTTGTATAGTCACTGTGAGGAAAATAATAAAGCTTTATATGTTTTAGCTACAAAGTCACGAATAAAGTGTGCATTATTTAAGTTGCTGAAAATATATTGCTAATGTTTTTTTTTTGCCTTTTCTTTTGTCCTCACTGCTCCAAACCGATGTAATTTGGATGTTTCTCACTTATGCACACTTACACAGCCTCTTTTTTCTTCTGTTTCTTCTTTTTTTCTTCTTCTTTTCATTCCATCTCAAATTTGACACATCTAATCAGCTTACAGCAATTTTGTCTATACATTTTGCCAGCTGCTCCTCTTAATCATTTTTAGGAGCGTATTTGATCAGAGTGTTTCAGGCAATTTTCAGTCTCTGATGGAGAATTTAAAATAACAGATGATCTTTCCCAATCTAATCAATCTGTGTTCAGACTGTTTGCAACCACGAGTCCCTGTTTGTACAGAAAATAATTGAATATTAACTCTTTGCAGTTATGTGAGAGAACCTTTTTTCTTTATTTATTTTTTCCTTTAATCTAGGGAAACCTTGCATCAATGAATTATCAGGGTCAAGCCCCTTCCCAACCCCCTGTTAAAGCTAAAAGAAAAACTAAATTTTTTGGTAAAATCAAGTGTTGTTAGTCTTTAGGCTGCTCCCGACAAGGGTTCGCCAGAGCGACCTAATGCAACCGGCGGATTAAAGACAATTATCTGCTGTCTTTAATAAATAAATAAATTGTTATACATAATAATAATAATAAAAGTCTGGTAATGAGATTTTGAAGTTATAATTAAAATATTTGTGTTGAATGACTTCAACAATTTTATTTGAGTTATTGAAAGTCAAAACACTTAAACGTTTTAAGTTGAATGAACGGTTAAACAATTTTAAGAACAAATAATTTAGTATTACGTATATACGTTTTCCGGATTTCATTTTGAAAATGTAAAAGCTTCGCGTTTTAAAGCTTTTATTTTGAAAACCGTCACTGGCGCGTGCTACTCGAGCCGGTGTTATGCGCTAAAATGCCCCCGGCCACAAGATCACCCCTCTACATAATCTCCGCTCAAAGATTATATTAGAGCATAAATTCGTAGGTTTATTATGATCAAATACGATATTACTATTATCATTAACACTAGGCACGTGAAAGATGTCGAGACCATTTAATACAAATTCTCATATAATGTTTATATTTTTTGGCACATTTATTTTACAGAGATTTGTCATGTAATACAAAAATGTTTGCACTAAATAAATATTTATGATGAAAAATAACACGGAATGATTTTTATGATAAAATAAGCAATTTAAAAAAATACATGGTTTCTATGAAAAAAATAAATATTTTTTCCCTATACAACATGTCTTTTTTTATATTGCTTATTTTATAATCAAATTCGTCTGGTCTAATTGGTCATTTGTAAATCATAAACCTATAAATTTGTGTTTTAATATAATATTCGACAGAGATTATGTAGGGGGGGGGCAATCTGTGGCAGGGGGGGCATTTTAGCGCATAACACCGGTAATGGTCGACGACGTCCTGCTATTTCGTTTCTAGGGTAACGGAGATGTTGACACTGTGACACAGGAAAAGAGGAGCGCGTGTACGACAGAACAGAAGTAACCCGCGTCTCGAGCGCCCCGGGCCGCTAGCTAACATGAACACATTGTTTTGTAATACAGTACATTCGTTTTATGCGTGATATTTACAAACGAATCGATCAAACCGGGAAGGTGCGTATGGTTTAATTAGCCTAATGAATAAATCAGCCTCATTGTGAACAGCAGTGGTTATTAACTATCCTGTCATTTCCTTTGATTGGATTCTGCAGAGTTTTTCCTGAGTTAGAAATGGAGGTAATGCTGCAAACACCAAAGAGATTCTCTGTTAATGTGAAGAAAAAGAAAACTCTCCCTCTTGGCCAGCTGCAGGAGGAAACACGGAGGCCCACTAAAGTCCCTCATCAATTGCTTGAAACTAGTAAGTTTGTGTGTGTGTGTGTGTGTGTGTGTGTGTGTTTCATGACCCTGACCAGTGGATCTAATTCATTTTAGATAATGGACCAGAGCTACAGAACATGACTTTAGGAAACCAGCAGTCCATCAAAACTCATCTATAAAATGTGTCTTAATAAGCAGCCACATTAATAGGAACTCGCATACACACTGTAAACACGAACAAGTTGGCAAACCACGAACAACAATTTTTTAAGTTTAGGTAATCAGTTTTTGAGTTTGTTGTACTTATTCATATTAATTGTTCTTTAATGCATTATTGAGTAGCCTAGCTCGTAATCTTTAATAGCAAGTATAATTTATATATTTTTTAGTTGTTGCAAATCAAATAGATTACTGTTGGTCTTTCGGCTGTTCCCGGCAATGGGTCGCCACAGCAGACAGTCCAGTCCACACACAAGCTTGGCACAGGTTTTACACCAGATGTCCTTCCTGATGCAACCTTTCCATTTCATCTGGGCTTGAGACAGACACTTCATCCAGTTGTTGGGAATCAAACCCGGCCTTTCACATGGCAAACAAAACACCTCCCACTGAGCCACCAGTGCTCTATTGCCCTGATGACATCAGACAAAAAAATCACTAGTCTGAAAGATTTTGTGTTGGTGGAAGTTGGTGGAACTTTAAGGTGGCAGTTATTTTTACTTGAGTACTTACAGACACTTAAAATATCAAATTTGTTCAGCTAACTTGAAAAGTGTCATTTCTTTATACTTCTTTATCCAGTTTATACTCATAAATACCAAAAAGTTCTAAATACTCATCAAGGTCTATTAATTTGAACTAATTGTGATTGTTTAAGTGACCAGTACTCAATATGTTTAATTACTTTGGCATTAGGGTTTACAGTGCACCTGTTCATTCAGTTTTCCTAACGTAATATCATAAAAGTACTGATCAAAAGCTGCACTTAATATTTAAATTTTATTGAATTAAATAGTATAATTAAATATAACAGTAATATAATTAAATTAAATAGTATAATGCATGGCCATGATATTGTTGGGTGTGGGAATTAAATACTATGTTGTGGCCACAAGGAAACTAAATATATACATAAAGTGGAGGGAAGTGAAATAAAGCAGCTTGTATATAAATTTATCTAATGTAATGTCAAGATACAGAGAAAAAACTTTTTAAATTACTTCATGGGCACAGAACACACATGAATGATTACCTTTATTTACTCTCTTGCGCACTAAATACTCTATGGAGCCCCGCACCTTCTTGTGACACTTTATACGATTTCTTTCCCACACGTTATTGAGTCATGGCCACAAAATAGTATCCCATTCCCACGTCTTAAAAATGGAGAAAATCACCCAGAACAATTCACAACCAGCTGTATATGTATATCAGGAGAAAGTTACTTTTCTTTTGTTATTTAATAAAAAAAGTGAAACTTCATATTTTATAGATTTAATTACATAAAACATGAAATATTTCAAGCCATTTATGTTTTAATTTTGCCTTACAGTTCATGAAAATCCATATTCAGGTATCGATCGCACCAAAGTTTAAAAAAAGTTTCATGAAATGTAAATATCCACAGATCTGATGACAATCGTTAATTAAAACAGTTTATATAGTTGTTTAGTGAAACAACAGTGTTGCGTATCTGTGATTGGTTTAATTGAGTAACTTTTGCGCAGTATAAGAGAAATGCTTTCACTTTTTTTATCTGAGGATCTTTTGTGAACGCTTACACATTAAATATCTTGCTCATATTAATTTGCTTAGATTTTTTTTTTTTTTTGTTCAGAAAAACAAATGCAACAACAAAAAAATATTTTTCTTTCCACAGGGAGTTTTGCCAAGGTGAAGAGCAATAATGTTGTTGAGGCTGAACCATCAGAGCTGCATTTTAGTGGGTTCGAGGTGGGAAAGGATTACAAAAAAGTTGTGGTATGTGAAGTGCTATTCATTCAGCAACACAAATACTGTTTATTGGCCCTTACTGATGCTCCTGAGTGTGTGACAATTAACAGAAGACATGACTAACTGACCTCATTTATTCATCAGTTCCAAATAATATCATTTATGATAAGTTGGTTCACATTGACAGAAGGATTATGCTGTCAAGTTTAAATAGTGTGTGAATATGTTGTGAGATATGTGAACAGCAGACATTTTCTATTAATGGCATTGACTGAAGAAAAAGTGAATATGAAATAAAGCAAACACAAATGAAGACAAATCAGACCAACCATTTCATTATGAAAGCCACTGTTTATAAGGGGAATGTGATGTCATAACTCAGACAGCGTGAACGTCGTTTCTACAGTATGTGCCAAAGCATCTTTAATTCAAGACAGCACAATGTGATTGATAAGTTACAGGTCTGGTACATATTGATGTGCAGCTTAGTCCATAATGTGCTGCATCTTGCCATGAATGTCCTGTAACTCCGGTTTTCCCGGCGCTGTGAGCTTTGACTTTGAATGGAAATTTGTTGGTCCAAACGCAAATCAGTCCTGTGGTGTATGAGCATATTAATTCCTAAAAAATAGCTCAAATTTTAAGTTTAGTTTTTCTTTCTCAAATATTTACAAACATAATTTTTACAAAAAAAAAAAAGAAAAAAAAAAAGATGAGGGCTATTGTTCTAAAAGTGATTCAGCGAATTTAATCTAATTATATATATATTTCTTACCAGAGACTGATTAATATTTCTTCTGAGGTGATCCACATCCACATATTTCCTACCCAAACCAAGTACTTTCAAACGGAATATACACAAAAGGTAATGTTACAACTAGAGATCATTGTTATGTTATGTGTGTTTCTGTTCTTATTATCTCTTAATATTTCCAAAAGTTCAAGTATGTTTTCCATGTAGAGTCGGCTAGTTCCAGGACTTGCTCTCACTCTTACTGTGCACTTCAGGCCAGATGAGTGGCGCTACTTTTTTGACAGCGTCAGGATCCATTGCAAGGTCAGGCTATTGTTTTGATTTTTTATTAAAATTGTAACAAATACGTGGATGCCCAGACTTTTGGTTGCGCTACACGTTGGTTTGTTGGTGTTTTTAGGGGGAAGAGACCTTGCAGATTCCTATTCATGCGTATCCAGTTATTGATGATCTTAATATTCCACCTTACATAAACCTGTTTCCTGTGCCACTGGGGAAAAGGTACCTGAACTTCTTTTTAATAGCTGATCAATGTTTAGACATTGTTCATTGATCTTTGCACAAAACTACAGTTTTTTCTACTTTTGCAACATGATCACCAACGAGTTGTTGAGATATACATAAAAAAATAAAAAAATAAAAAAAAACTCTGGCTTACATCAAATAAATAAATAAATTAATAGTTTAACTATGTTTCAGTTTACTGTACAGACCCAAAGTGCTTGACGTACTTTTTGATGTAAAGATATATATCTCAACAACTTGCTGGTGACCATGTTGCAAAAGTAGAAAAAACAGTAATTTTGTACAAAGATCAATGAACAATGTCTACACTGTCACTACTGAATAAAAATAATATCAGGTCATGGAGTTCACAGCTATGAAAGTAATACACACTCTATAAAAGTTTGCAAAACACAGCTTGGAAATGTGAGTATTCTCAAAAATTAAAGGAAGAAGAGAATAAGAGTTTTTTCTTTTTCTTTTTTTTCTTCGTCTTCTTTATTGTTTTGTAGTTGTTTTGATGTTCTGGGCTACTAAAGCTCTGCAAGTCATGTTTTTTGTGTTTTTGCTTAAAGGTCCACATGTGTGATTCCTCTGAGCTGCAGTTGTCCTGTAGACTTTGAGTTCCAGGTGTACTGCTTGAAGTCTCATGAAGCATTTACTATAAGTCCTTTGTCAGGTAATGTCACCTATCCAAGAAAAGCTCATAGGCCTGTATTCACACTTGGTGGCATAATGTCTAGCACAGGGGATATTACTAGCATAAAGAGATGGTTTATTCAGTTACTGCAGTGGAATGCACATTACCGGCACGTATCTCATATCTCTGAAGTTGCTAGAACTTTTAAAGAAGTGTCTGAGGTCATTCATTAATAATCATCCACGCCTTACAAACACAGGTATTTGCCATTAGCCTGAAACCTAGCTATAGAAAATACAGACTTAGGGCAGGAGCACTGTTTGACCGTTATTAGCTTGATCTGATATTGGAAGATAAAATAGTCAGAAAAAAGTTCAGAATCACACATAAACTAACACAAATGTGTTTCCTCAAAGTTGACACCAAATACATACACTGCCCGGCCAAAAAAACCCTAACATTTAATTGGAACAACTTTTGCTTTGATTACAGCATTTAATCTCATCCAGACTTTCATACATTTTTCTCCATTATCTTGTATTGATGGTGGAAATGTTGGATAGCTGTGTAAAGCCCTCTCCTACACATGTCAAGGATTATCAGTGGGGTTAAGATCTGGCCAATCCATGTGTGAAAAATGCCTCATGCTGCATGAACCACTCTTTCACAATTTGAGCCAGATTCTGACATTGTCATCTTGGAATACTCTTGTGTCATCATTGAAGGAAAAAAATGCGTTGATGGAAAAACCTGCTCATGCAGTATATCCAGATACTGAGATACTGTAGGCAGCTGACCTCACTTTTTGCACACATCATGTTGCTGAAGCCAGAACTGACCAAATGAAATAACCCTTTATCATAAGACTGCCCCCACAGGCTTGTACGATAGAGACTAGGCACGATGTGCATGGTGTGATAGGCATGGTAGGCACATCACTTCATCACCTATCTTCTTACCCTGAAAATCTGACACTCTCTGGGACCGAGGCCATCCACCGACACACACACACGCACACACACGCATACTGTACACCCACAGAAAATCACTAATTTAAATGTTCTTCTGCTTGTGTTACTAGGAATCATCCCAGCCAAAGGGAAGACAAATTTATCAGTAACATTCACACCACAGCAGTATGGAACGGCTGAAATCACTCTACAGCTGGTCATCTCTCAGTTCAACTCAAAACCCTTCATCTGCACATTAACTGCATCATGCTCTCCTAACCTGATTATAAAGTACTGTTAGTTTTTTAATTATATTTCATACTAACGTTATGGTAGTAAGTGCAGACATTTGGTTATGGATTGTATGTTGTCATGATGTATACAGTAACTATGAGAGCAGTAATATTACCACATCATGTTAGTAACTAAGTGTCATGGTCCTGTCTTTTTATTAGCCAACAGAGAGAAAAAGAAAAGAATGCTGAAACTGTCAAAAACACACAGACAGAAGGGGTTGTGTATCTTGTTGATCCTAAGCTAAAAGTTAAAGTGACACCCCCAAGGATGGAGAAGGTACTCTATATTAATATATAAACATACACACACACACATATATATGCATATATGTACAGGGTGGGCCATTTATATGGATACACCGTAATAAAATGGGAATGGTTGGTGATATTAACGTCCTGTTTGTGGCACATTAGTATATGTGAGGGGGCAAACTTTTCAAGATGGGTGGTGACCATGGTGGCCATTTGGAAGTCGGCCATCTTGGATCCAACTTTTGTTTTTTTCAATAGGAAGAGGGTCATGTGACACATCAAACTTATTGGGAATTTCACAAGAAAAAAAAATGGTGTGCTTGGTTTTAACGTAACTTTATTCTTTCATGAGTTATTTACAAGTTTCTCTTTGATCACAGCCATTGACATGTCGAAGAGGTTAACGCGTGATGAGCGGATCGAAATTGTGTTGATATCTGGTGAACGCAGTAACCGGGTCATTGCAGGAGATTTCAATGCAAGACACCCTACGAGACCACCCATCTCCCATGCTACAGTTAGCAAACTGCTTGCTAAGTTTCGTGAAACTGGTTCAGTGTCGGATTTGCCAAAATGTGGACGCATGAAAACATCAGTGGCTGTCCTAGCTTCATTCAGCAAGAGCCCACAGCGTAGCACTCGCCGCATGTCATTGGAGAGTGGCATTAGTCGAACATCCCTTCGGCGGATATTAGCTACTCACAAATGGCACCCTTACAAACTCCAGCTACTGCAGCATCTCAGCGAGGATGACCCAGATCGGCGCACACAATTTGCAGAATGGGCAAAACAAAAATTGGAACAGGACCCTCAGTTCATGCAGAAGATTTTGTTCAGTGATGAGGCAAACTTTTATGTGAATGGTGAAGTTAACAAACAAAACCACCGCTATTGGTCTGACACTAACCCACATTGGATAGATCCCTCCAAGACTGTTGGAACAAAAAAAGTCATGGTATGGTGTGGTATATGGGGTACAAAGATAGTGGGGCCATTCTTCATCAATGGAAACCTCAAGGCCACTGGATATTTGAAATTGCTACATGATGATGTGTTTTCCTCTTTATGCACTGAAGCTGGCACGTTCCCTGAGTTTTTCCAGCAAGATGGTGCACCACCACATTATGGGTGTCAGTTCCGAGCATTCCTAGATGAACAGTTTCCTGAAAAGTGGATTGGTTGTTGTGGGCCAGTTGAATGGCCCCCAAGGTCTCCCGATCTGACCCCTTTTATCTTTGGGGTCATCTGAAGGCAATTGTCTATGGTGTGAAGATACGAGATGTGCAGCACCTGAAACTGGATACTGGAAGCCTGTGCTGGCATCAGTGTGTGAAGAGTGGGAGAAGAGGGTTGCATTGACAATCCATCACAATGGGCAGCACATTGAACACATTTTATAAGTGGTCAGAAACTTGTAAATAACTCATGAAAGAATAAAGTTACGTTAAAACCAAGCACACCATTGTTTTTCTTGTGAAATTCCCAATAAGTTTGATGTGTAACATGACCCTCTTCCTATTGAAAAAACTAAAGTTGGATCCAAGATGGCCGACTTCTAACTGGCCACCATGGTCACCACCCATCTTGAAAAGTTTGCCCCCTCACATATACTAATGTGCCACAAACAGGACATTAATATCACCAACCATTCCCATTTTATTACGGTGTATCCATATAAATGGCCCACCCTGTATATATAATATATAAAGACACTGGAGTCTCTTGATGTTCTTCTCATCTGAGTTTAAAGCTTTACAATCTGAAATAATCATATTGTCCTTGTATTTTTTACAGCACACTAAGAAGATAAAATCAGATGCATATACACAGAGTTCTGATGTAGATATTTCTAGCCATTCTGGACTTGCTAAAATGTTGATTCAACACCAGGACAAAATGAGTTACAAGGATCTCAGACAGGGTGAGTAATAGAAAGGAATTCTTAATGCAACAGGAACAGGCGATCACATTAATCAAGATTTACTGTATTTAGAATTTAATGAAATTATTTAATATCTTTATAGAAATATGTGGAATAGCATTAATATCATGTATGGTACTTGTTTTTCTTTGTATACTACAATACTTTATTTGACATTGAGCAAAACATGTTTTTGCACTAGTGCCATGGCAACATTAAGTTAGAATGTGAGATGGAAATGAGTGCTCATTAGGGTCATTTTAGGCCACGTAAATAGCAGAAATATCTCAGCTCTTTAAAAAAAAACGTGGGCAAAAAATATAACGTTTTATATATATATATTATATTTTGAAAAATGAAAAAAAAAATTCATTTACAGAATATTTTTTCTAGGGAAATATTTGTCCAGCATTCAGTCCAATTCTTTTGTGCAATATAAGATGAGAGTGAAGATGTGAGATGTAAGCACAGTGATCTAGTGATTTACAGATCTTGAGACCAAAAGGACAGTCTGCATGCACACACATAGAAAAAGTTATGGGTGCTGTAGAAAAAGTGACTTTTCAATTTAATGGTCATAAAAATTTAATTAAAAGTTTGAGAGTAAAAACCATGGGAACAGGCCTTAATCGTCACCAGGGAGAGTGATTTCAATTATGTGATTTGATGCTGGAGAAACGGGGCACATTATAGCTACTGAGGTGGAGGTTATTATTTAATTTTAACCAACATTTATCATAAAAATGTGTTTAATTTAAATGTGTTTAATTCATTAAAGCCATGTCCCATACCAAGACTGCATACCAGACAAGAGAGATGAAAGAGGCTGCATTTGAAATTCAAGTTCAAGGAAATGCCCAAAAAGACAGAGCTAATCATCTTCAATGGTACGTTAAATGTTCACACACAGACAGGGCTACAGTACCAGTCAAAAGTTTGGACACTCTTCTAATTCTTTGGTCTTTCCTGATTTTTATGAAGGAATCCAAAATATGCAATAATCTCCTTTGAGATCTCCAGTTATTGAGATCTGATATGCGGTATAGAAGATGAATAAATGAATGAATACTGTTATTGTTGTTGTTGATTACCTAATGCCCTATAAAGCCAGTATTATTCTAGAATTTAGAAGAAAAAAAAATAAACTTGTGTCTGAACTTTTGACTAGTGCTGTATGTTAGTATAATGTAACCGAAAGCAGTTTTATTGGAGCTTGTGGGATTTTATGTCGTTTCTTTAGGCAGGTGCAGTTAGGTGATGATTTTTTCTCAGCAGAACAGAAACTAAAGATTCTGAAGAAACAGGAAGTTGCAGCTTCTGAGTACATGGTACTTTCTTTTCTCATTTAACATGGAGTTACTGTTCAGTAACAAATGTGCTTATGTATTAATAAGGGGTTTAATGTTTTTGTTTTCATAAACCTGCTGTATATGTATGTTTTTATGTTTATACACACATCAATGTGATTCCATCTATTTTATGTGTGTTTTAGATGAAAAACGACATTGGTGGCAGAGACATAAATATTGCCCAGACTACAAAACTATCATCTCATCGTGTTGTGCGTTGCTCAGGACAGGTAACTACTGAGGAAAAAAAATCAACACCCATTTTTACAAAAAGTCTGATCTGTAAGTATTTGGACATTTTTGTATTGTATTTTTGCCTCTCATTGGAGTTGAGTTGAGGTAATCCATATGTGATTGAAGACTCACTCACTCACTCAATCATCTATACTGCTTAATCCTGTATTTAGGGTCACGGGGGGCCTGGAGCCTATCCCAGGAGACAGGGTGCCAATCCATCGCAGGGCACACACACATACACTCACTCACACTCACTCATTCACACACTACAGCCAATTTGGGATCACCAGTTAACCTAACCTACATGTCTTTTGGACTGTGGGAGGAATGAATGAAGACTTTCAGTCTTAATTATTAAAAAAAAGCTGAAAAGGTGAGTGAGATCAACATTTTGGTATATTTAGTACTTCACTACTAAATATCAAAAGGCATACAGTAACCCTAAGACTAAGTCTAATGTTTTTTACATTTCAGAACAATAATGTTTTATTTATTTATTTATTTATTTATTTTTTGCAAAACTCTGAAATATTGTGTTCTTGCCAGAATAGTGTCGTCAGGTGCATTTGCAAAACCCTTTAAGCACCATGATGAAACTGGCTTTCATGCAGCCCATCGGCATTGCTCCACAATGTAGAAAGAATTCAATAAAAAAGAAAGAAAGAAAAATCAGGAATGACCATGGAGTTAGAAAGTGTGTCTGAACTTGTCTAAACCGGGTGATGGGGGCTGTAACTCCCCAAGAATTAGAACCGTTCAGTTTAAGCATATATATATGTTGAACTGTTGGATAACTATTATAAAACATGATAAAAAAAAGTTGCCCTTCTCAAGCAAATTGAATCTCAAGCAAAGAATAGCACCCTAGCCCTGTGTGACACTTGGTTGTGTCTAATCCATTCTTTGCACACTGTAGTAACTGCAGGTAAAGTGGAGGAGATCTCAACCCTAAGGTGCTGAACTCGAAGTAGTTGTCCTTGCTGAAAGGTACCAAAAGTCAACTGCCATGGATGATTGTGGAATTCTTCTTTGGTGAAGAAAACCCCCTTGCAAAATCCAAAAACCTCAGAAGAACATAGGCGTATCATTGTGAAAGTATAATTACTGTATACTAAAAGAATATATACTGACAGGAGTGTAGACAATAGACTTACAGGGAATAATAACAAAAAACAAAGAATGCAAGACACAGAGTCTGTGCAAAACCTAGAGCTTTTGTCTCTCTATGAACATCTATGAATGAGAAGACTGATCAAACCAACAATGGACACCCATACCAAGTCCTATTGGGTGCTATCGGCCCTCTAGTGGTTATGATATAACACCAACACGCTACTCCAGAGCGTCACATTGTGGTCCCAGACATCTCCAACAAAATCTTTTGTTGATACAGAGGCTGTATTTACACTGGGCATTGGCACTTGAATCCAACAGAACTAGGATGTCTGCTCAAACCAACGATTCTGAGAATCAGAAATACTGTATGTACTGTAGGCTTACACACAGGCGTATATAAAGGTATTTTGCAAGTTCAACTAGAAACAAGGATAATGATAAAGTTAAGATAAAGTTCTTCTCTTATCTTTTTAAAAATCCAGTTCTCTAGAGGTGTTAATTTTTTTTGTCCAGGAAGACATTCTTTACGTGCAGAGGCAAGGGGGTTTGGTTTTGTTATGGTCGCCTGATGTTGTCTCTTGGAGTTAATGATCTCCTCATGTTATGGCTTGAGTGTGTATGACTAACAATGAGACTGGGTCACTGGTGTTTACTGATGATGTGACGGCTGAAAGAAGTATGAGGATGAGTTCTGAAGTCTCTTGATCATGTTTTGCTCAGATTAAGTCAAATTCTACAAAACTGATTAGACAGCCCTTCACAGTACAAATAGATAATGGCACAAACATACCACTAAAAAAATCACCAGGCAAGGAAATGGAATGCTCTGTCAGTTTTTCACTTATTGGAGAAAAATTCAAAAAATGCACAGATAATCAGCAACTGAAGGTGCTTAAAGGAAAGACTTGGCAAAGCAGCCCAGGGCAGGAAACACAGCACTTGATGATGTCCACGAGTCCCAGACTTCAGGTAGTCAGTGACTGCAAAGTTTCAATCCTTCTTTCTAGTTTGATCATGGTGGTGCACAGAGGCAAAAATGCTATAATTGTGTCTAAACACTAATGGACCTGACTGTTTCCCAATTTGGGGTTGCAGACTGGCCCGGAGCTAAATGAGAATCGGATCTCTGTAGAGAAGTGAGGTGGAAATAACAGTGAAAGTGATACACAAAATGTTTTAAGCTACTTACTGTATTTCTCCAGATATTTCATTGTGCTTGGGTGATTGATTTGAAAGTTTACTTTTTTTCTTTCTTTCTAGTAAACCAAACCAAATAGCACATGAACCCAAACTACATATATGTATATACAGTATTGTTTATTAGTAATCAGAATTACATGTGTGAAAGTATCCTAATAATAACTTATACCAAATATGGTCAATAAAAGTGATTTGGCTTGCAGTGCCCTGACTCCACTCCTGTGTTCAACATTTATGGCAGTGGCCAACTGGAGGTCCGAAGGCGTGTGCTTAGGCTCTTTCAACAAATTGTTCGTAAGGTGAAGTAGTTTATTTTTGGCATTTTAGGAACTATAATTTATTACTCTACATCATAGCTTATATGCTTGTGATATTTTGGATTACAGTAGTACTGAGTAATTAAATGCTGTATTTAGGATTATACAGTAGATCTCTTAATTTAGCTTTAGCTGGCAATGTATGGCATTTAAGTAAATAGTTTTCTGCATATTAAAATATCCCTTGTAACACATGCAAAGGAGCAAATAAGATTTGCCAAAAAATACTCATTGTGTGATTTGTTTAGGTTATTCTGCAAATTCGTATGGATAAGAGACTACGTCTATTGCGAGAAAAATGTTCCACTGCAAAGTTGCAAGTCAGAGAAGGAAAAAACAACGGTGAGAGAAATGAGTTTTTACTCTGATATCTATAGGACATTTTGTTACATGAAGACTTTTTTTATATCCAAAAATTGTGTTTCATCTGGCAGTTCAAGCAGTAGAGCAATTCCTGTTTTTTTTTTTTTTTTTTACTTTTTGCAAATACATAAACATTTTTTCAGAAACGTTTACAGAAATAAATAAAGAAACAAAGAAATGAAAAACATATTGTAATGTAAAACGAAGAGTGTCCATCCTTTTGTATACAACTGTAGAAATATGAAAAGACTAATTATAAAAAAATTATATTTCCATATTTAAATAAATATACATAATAAATGCATTTAGTAATTTATTGCAATAGTCCTATAAGTACCAACAACTGCACAATACATGTAGTGGGTCACCTCTGACTCTACATCAAGAGCACTGTGCTAAAGGAATATTGTGGAGAAAGATATTTCTGATTGGCTGTTTCAGACGATATGTCATGCAGCTGTGCACATGGACAAAGGACACAGATCCTGTTCTTGAGAAAAAGTAGAGATGCCCTAGGTAAAATATTACTCAAGTAAAAGGAGAAGTCATCCATTTACAGTTGCAATAGAAATGCTTACCTTTGAATTTATTTATCAAAAGTGCCAAGCCTTCGCTCACAGTAGCCATAAAGCCATAGGAAAGGTGTATCCAGGATGCTTCTTTGCTATCTGCAATCGTTTCCATTTCATCAAGAATGATACATGATAATTGCATGAAGGAAAATCATGCAATTGTGCATTATAGCCAGCAAGTGGCGATTTTACTGCTTCAAATGCTACTCACCACTCTGGGTATCTAATGCAATGCCTTGCAGAAGTAAAGTACAAAGTAAATGTAAAACACACACACACACACACACACACACACACACACACACACACACACACACACACACGCAAACTTGCTACAGGTAGTTAGTGTTTCCTCTCTGATTCATTGAGTAATATTATTTTGCACAGTACAGTATATATTTAAGCAGTATTACTCAAGAGGGAGTGTTGTTGTGCTGAATATCGGCATGGCTGTGATGCAGTCATAGGTACAAGAGTGTAGTTCAAGGCCTGAAGATATTACAGATAGTATCAAATACTATTTTTAAGTGGCTATTAGTCTTTAATGTTTTTTTTTATTATTATTTATTTTATTCACTTCTGGATTTAAAATAACAATCCTATGAAGCATATGAACTGGGAAGCAGTGCAGCAAGTCCATGACGCCAAGCTATTCATAAATGCATATTTGCTTAATTTACTGTACTTATTTTCATACTTGTATATCATTTGGAGGCTAATTTATTCTCACACTATATAATCATAATGAAGCCTGTGAACGAATCAAATGAATCAAAATCTAATTAAATGCAGGATTTTATAGACGTGTATGGGGACATCACATTCCAAATGTTTCAACACTTTCCTGAAATGTGCTTGATTTTTGTATTTTACACTATGCCCCCTATGTTTGTATCCAATCTTTTGTTTTAGGGGATTCTGAAGAGAAAAAAAAATTACATCTGTTGCGCCTAACATCACCCATCTTTCCGTCTCCAAACCCCCTGGAGGAACTTGTGAGTACCTTTATAGCAATAGAGAAAAACAGACAATCAGAATTATGTCCAAAATGTTCTACTCTTGTCTCATCCGGCCATAACACATTTTCCCACATGATTTGGGGTGATTGTATGTATGTTTTTAATGTGTGAGGCAGCCACCCTATCTCATACATGTGGTGAAATCTGGATATACTGGATAACAGGAGTAAACAGTACTTCACATGTATTCCTGCAGCACCTTTAATGTGGCCGTAGGTATCTTGGCAGCCTCTCTGATGAAATTTTTGTCTTGTCCTTGTGTGTAATTTGTAAGGACATCATGTTTTTGATGTTTCAATGTCACTGTGGGTCAACATTTCTTCCACTCATTGATGATGACCTTCATCATGTTCCATGGTACATTTAATGTTTTGGATTTGCCTGATTCCAAGAAGATGTCAAGAGTTACTGTATGAATGAAGCTCAGAAAGATTACCTTTATCTGAAGTTGATAATTAATTTTTAAAATAAGTTTGAATAAGTTTGAAAAGTGAATTTGAATGGTTTATTTTGTGAACGGTCACACGCTCTATGAAAAATGTATGTTGCATGCACCATGCATTCTGGTTTTTATTTGAAATTTGTCAGTTGCTTAATCACAGTTAAGGAGGAAAGTGATCAAATCATAAATACGGGTTTTTATATTTTTTAACTTCACAAAAACCTTTTACAATTTAATGGAGGAGACTTTTTATATCCACTATACAGTATGTTATACAGTACATAAATGATATAGTATTGCAATTGTTAGCACTAAGTTAGTTGCACTAAGCATTATGGAAATATTTTCGTATCACTCCAGAAAATTCAGTGATAATGTTCTGTTTATTACAAACTTTAATAATGAGTCTCATCTCTTGGTTTTTTCAGGCAAGTAAGATGATTGGAAAAGTTCATGTGGGGCTGATTGAAGAAGATTTGACTTGGACTGTCCCGTATTTTAATCTAAAGGTACTCTGTCCTTGGAAATACATACAGTATACAGTATATTTTGGGAAAAGAAGAAACAGTGTTCTTCAGTTCCAGAGTGGATCTTTGAGTCTCGAGGGCGTACTGTATGTCTAAACTGTGCCAGAAGGAAGGACATCAGCAATGACCTCAGAGAGGCAGTTGTTGCTGGAACAGCTTGGAAGCATTATAAAACTGAACAATTATATTTTCATCTCCAAACAATTTGAAATGTATCATTATAAAGTGAGAAAGATTGTTTAGAAATGAAGAGCCTTTAAGGTAGTTGCTTTAGCTGTGGCAGAGGTTTTTCTCCCAGTGTTGCTTATCTAGTCTGAGTATTATTTCTCCGCTGATTCAGTAACGGCACTTGGAAAACGAACATTTTATGCACTGAAACTTTGATATTAATGGTTACCTCACCAGGTTCCTCAGCAGTTTAAGTTGATGGGCTATCAGCAAGTAACTGTGTATGATTCCAAAGCCTTTTGTACCCAAAACAAACAATATAGGCAGCTGCGCACAGGAGCACAGGTAACACAGTTAGTTGCATTCAATAATGGTATTCCTTTCAACCTAGTTTAGTTTGCATTGTTAGTTTGAAATTTGTGCTGTGCATTTTACAGAATGAACTCCTGCCCATGATGATGTTGCCTGATTTAAATACCTGCAAGGAGGAGGAGCCACAAGAAGAGGAGAGAGCAGAGCCAGACCTCAACCCTGTGCTCTGTTTTAAGACTCCTCATAATGTGTTACATCCAAAAAATGCCCACCCACTCAGGATCTTTGTAAATACTTACCTTTATTTTAATTTGATCTCTAACGCGTGTAAAGGAATTGAATGCATTTTACCACTATTTTAAGGCTTGTGTCACTGTTAATGAGTTTAGTGCCAAAACCGAGCTGCTGTATAGTACATGCATTTTAACAAATTTTTGCTCATCACTGTGTGAGTTTATCATGCTTACATCTTATGCTTACTGCTTATTATACCCTTGTTTACTTCAGAACCCTGCCCCGGGTCTGTGTGCCTTCAAACCAACCCCTCTATATCTGGAGAGTGACCCAGCGTTCCATCTTTGTCCACTTACAAGACACGTCATCTGCAGTGATCACGTTGTGGAAGAACATAACAATAGCACTCCAAAGAAGTTTTTAGACAGAGAGGCAAGCAGCTGTAAAAGCTTTAACTTGTCTTAGTGGGGGAGAGGAAATTGATTATATTTTGGGTATACACCATGTTGGAATACATAATTATTAATGTGAATAATTAGTTGGAAAACTATAGTAATAATAATAATAATAATAATAATATATGTTAGGAAAATTCAAAGATCACTGAATATCAAATATTACACTAGAAAAACTAGTTCATTCATGTTTTTCAGCTTTTATAGAAAGTATATGTATTTCTACGTACAATTCAGGTTAAGAGTTTACAGTATATACTGTACGTCCATATACTGTAGTAATAAATTAAGGATCTTCAAGCTTGGTTTTTCACAACTTCACACATTTCATGTTCTTTTGGCAGCTCAATATACTGAATTAAAATATATTAAGTTAATTGCTTTAAAATGACCTTTTAAAGGTTTATAGGTTTATATGTGAATAAAGTAAATACTCTTACTTCACATTTATTCTCATCAATGTAATTTTAAAGCAATAAACTTAATATATTTGAATTACAAATATATAGTATACAGTATAAGGGTCCCAGTTGGTCAAAACTTTACTTTACAGTGTCCAGGTCGTTAAACTGAACCCCAACAATGGGATGTGAGCATCAGGTGCAGAAATGTATTTAATATATATATATAGGCTTATACTAGGACCTACACTAAGTCCTGCATTAAACAGCCAGATTGAATTTTGCAGTCTCATGGAGAGATTTTTTGTTGGTCAGGCAAACAAAATTGTAGCATTTTTGGCCATTTTGATCTGTGCCTTGTATAAAGATAAAGGATAAGGCTTTTAAATCAGAACACTATCCCAGCACTGACGTATGGGATTTTCACCACAATATTTTAGGGAGAAATGCTTGAACCGGGACTCTGAACACATCTCTCTGATGTACTCTGGAAAACAGATCATGTTGATGCTTGGAGCAAGACATGAACCAAAAAGTTCAAACATGCTCAGAACTAGATCATCCAGCAGGGCAGTAAACTCAAAGTCGTGACCATAGAATATGTTTGATCTCAAATGAAAATGTGTACCTGAGCAAAGAAGCCAACAAACCTGACTCTAATTTCTGTCATGACAAATGAGCAAAGATTTCAGGAGAGTACTGGGAGAAATTTGTGGAAGTGAAGCCTACTCCAAGAGACTTATTTCAATTTGAAGCAATAAAATGTCAAATGTACAACATTTACTAGCAAACTATATGTACATTTTGATAAAACATTAATTATATGTTTATTATAGGAATGCTGACAAATGTTTATTAGGTATTATTTTGAAATTAATGTTGTTACTGTAATTGATTTAACACCTTAAAGGTACGAGAACATGAAATTTGTGGCGTTGCGGACAATTCTGTTTGGCTGCATTCATGATGTTAGCTTTTGCAATAAATGAGCTTTGCTTTATCGTATGTAATAATCTTTTTAGTTAGTATGTTACTTCATTAAACATAAAAAAATATATATATATATATATTTTTTGTGATGCACCCTGCAGGACATTATAAAAGGGACCATGCTTTGGAAGGAGTTTTCCTGTCTGGAATTGAATACTGTTTCCTTTGTTCCAGCACAAACAAGCAGTCAGAGCCCACGAATGTAAGAGTACACATGCACACACACTAGCTATCTAAAATCTTGAAATTCTATCTGTGAAAATCAGTGACTTCCAACTTTGCTCCCAACTCAAACCTTAATAATGATAATGCATTCATGCATTAAATAATAAATACAATTTATTTAGGCTTGTGTAGTTAGTGTGCACTATCCTGTGTATATATTGTCTTGTGTATTTATTGTGTATTTTTGCATCTCATATGGGAAAAAACTAAATGTGGAAAAATCACTTGAGCTGATTATCAAATTTGTAACCCTGAGACATACAGTTCAATCACAATTTCTGCAGAATCATGACTTGAATTTAAGTGGTTTGTTTATTGTTCCTATATGCAGGTCTGATCCTTTCAGTGATTTGCTGTTGCCCCTGGAAGCCCCACCATCAATGAAAGACCTTCCTGAAAACATAAGAGAAGAAATTTCAATTGGAGAGTAAGCTATAATCAACTCTTACTTTTATTACTTTTTACACATTTTGAAGAAATGCATAACATAGTATGACATTTTAATTCAGTAGACTGCGATAAGTTTTAACTATTAAAAAAAAATCAGCAGCAGAAATAACTAATAAACCTCTAAAAATACATGTGTCATATCATTTAAACCATTTGGAACTGTTGAAAAAGTATATTTTCAGTGTACAGTATAAATTCTAAATATACGAATGATCACAGGGACTTTAAAAATGTAAGTTTGTACGAAATTTCCACTCAGCTACTGGGATGAATCTTAAGGGCCTCACAAAGAGATTGGAACCAGTGACCTTAAGTACAAGGGCTGTAAGGTATAAAGAACGTCAACAAGTTAACCCTGGGTGAAATATTTAAACTAAATGCCCTATTTTTTAAGGAATCCAAAATCTAAATTAAACAGTAATTACATTTATTACAAATCATTTCATTAATGTTTCTTATGGAGTGGGAATGACACGGATATTGCAAGCTGTAAGTTGCAGTCAGGTCAATAAGAATTTAGACAGTGACAGAATTTCTGACTCTGTATACTGTACCACCACGATAAATTAAGATTAAACAATCAAGACGATTGAAGTATTGAATCTTCAGCTTTATTTCAATGGAGGTATTGCATTAACCATTTAGGAATTTCATCCATTTTTTAAAAGACCTTTTTTTGCACATGTTCCAAAGTAATTGAGAAAGGAGTATGTAAAAAAAGATTTGGAGAACTGCAAGCATGATAAAAATGCATTTAAAGGAGTGTATTCTCCCAACAGGGCTGAAGGTATCGGAGTCAGTCTTAATCCTGACATGGTTCAAGCTAAGTTTGAGGCCTTTGAAATGTCACTGACAGAAGATCCCGTTAAGGATGATAGGTAGGTAATTAAATCATAGCACGTTAATATTCTTGCAGTTGTAAGCTACAGTATGTACTTTAAAAGAATAAAACAACAACAAATGCCAATTACATTTCCATCCGTTTTTTCTAAAATGATATTGTCTGTTTACTTCTTAGAGAAGCACATGAAAAGCCAGTGGAATCAAGTTTGAAATCACAAGCCAACAAACTGGGGTCCAAAGTCTTAGCACGGATGAAAGACATGAAATCTTTGAGCTGCCATAGACTTTAATCTGCCTTAGACATAGACATACAGTATCATTATCACCAATTATGGCTTCTTTCTGTGTAGAAATGTATTTTATGTATTAAATGCTCAAATAAAAATATTTTGTTGGAGCTATTTGTTCTTAGTTTAAATTAATACAAACTGCAGCAGGGATATGGGATTATTATGTGGTAATATGATGGCCTGATAAAAAGTCTTACAAAATAGAATCACATGATAAGAGGACAGACCATGTTATGGAAACAAAGCTTGCTTTTAACATTTTAACATGTTAAAACATTTGCGTGCGTGCGTGCGTGCGTGCGTGCGTGCGTGCGTGCGTGCGTGCGTGCGTGCGTGCGTGTCTGTGTGTGTGTGTGTGTGTCTGTGTGTCTGTGTGTGTGTCTGTGTGTGTCTGTGTGTGTCTGTGTGTCTGTGTGTCTGTGTGTGTGTCTGTGTGTCTGTGTGTGTGTGTCTGTGTATAGTGAATGCACTTCTAGAGACCCGAGTGGCTCGTGGCACGGTCCTAATACAGTTTACACAATCATGCAGCATTTTGGACTGAAATTGTGAAGATCCCTTTAAATTTAGTCTGGTTATTATATACCTGTTGTTGTGTTTTTCTGCTTTAATAAGAAATGAAACCATTGATGTTACTTGACATTATGCAGTGTCATAACATTTCTTTTCATCCAGAGTTGCATTAATTATAGGTGAAGTTCCTATATTGATGACAGGAGAGTCGAACCACACCATGAAGTCTTCCACAGCATATCCCAAAAAGTTTCAATGTCACAATGTTATTGAGCCTAGACCCGAACAACTATGGGCATCTTTATATCTTTATAAGTTCTTACTTATTGAGAAAATAGGTTACCTTTTTCCATTCCAGTGCAATGCTCCCTAATATTTTTACAGTTGGCCTCATTAATAAGTGTTTGTGTTCCCACACAACTGTTTAGTCCTAATCCAGTTCTCGTTGCGCTGTGAATGAGGAAATGCTTTTACTTTCACTACTATAATAAGTATATATAATTCATTACTCTCTATAGCCGAAACATTAATTACTGCAGTAATTCACAACATATTATTCCCCTACTAATCCAATCTGAGATGGGCTCAGTCAAAAATTTAGTTTTAATGGAGTTTGACCTGGTGACTGTAACCTTAAGACTCACATGATTTTCATAGTCGTGAAACTGCTCGGTGATTCCTTAAACCATTTGATACAGGTATGTCTTAACCGCTTATTTATATCTTCCCAAGACTTATATATTTCCTCAACCACACCTGTAAAATAACAAACACCTAAATCATGGCTACAGTATGTCTACAGTACATAAATATTTTAAACTAACAGTTATAGATGTCAAGCCCATACTGTACTTTTCATTATTTTCTATACCTTCTTTATCTCCAGCTTGTGCCCCCTATGTATAAAAAATATACATAGAAGAATTACTCCTCCTAAACCTGACCAAGGAATTCTCTTTATTTCTCTCCAAGAAATGTATCTATCCTCTGTGTTACTAAAAGATGGTTTTCTGAATGGTGCCAGAAAGTGCGCTACATCTACATCAGCTAATCATGTCTAAGAATGATTTTCATAATGTGCAAACTCTTTTATTCTCCCAGAGCTTTCTTTTATTGAATCCATAGACTTAAAGGGAAATAAGTATGCAAATACATAACGTTTTTATATTCTTTCCGTCTATCAGCTTCAGGTTTTCACATATCTTTTGACTTCATAGAAAAAAGTAGTCAGAGGAGAAAAAGAGTTCAAACACCACAACATCAATACTTTGTTGCAAAGTTACAGATGTTACAGTAGCAGTTACAGATTTGAGATGTTTATCATAAGGAGTAATTCGCTTTTTATTGTATTAGAGGTTACATTTTGGCCAAATCTTATTGAATTCTGAAAGGGTATAAGGGCATCATTGATGGAATCGCATTTTATAACCCTGTCAGGAGATTCACACATTATCCTTTCTTTTAGAAAGCAGTCTTGAGTAATGTTTAGAGTTATCTTGCAGATGTATCAGTCTTGACATGTAATGTCCTAGTACCATCTTCTGCAGGGTCGTGCACAGATATTTTGAGGGGCTTTTACACAAAGCCAAGAAAGGGCAATCTGTCACGGTTCTGGGTGCGAGGCATAATTGCAGAGGATCCAGGTGGTTCAGGGAAACGATTTATTTTATTTAAACATAAACACAAAACAGGGAAATTAAATAAACAAAGAGACTTTATAAGTAAAACGAAACCATGAATAAAGACACGAGACATACTCCTTAAACTTATTGTAACAAATGCAAGACAAAAACTAGAACTCAAACACACCTTTTATAATGAGACTAATGATCAACTCGGATCAGGTGCGCGCCCACGTGACCTGACCGAGTTGTGAACTGGGAAATGAAGTCCATCTCTCATCTCCTCCACACAACACTCACTCACCTAGACACTAGAAGGGGGAATTATGTTAAAATGCTTTTCATCGACTACAGCTCAGCATTTAACACCATAATTCCCTCCACACTCACCACCAAACTGGAGCATCTGGGACTCAGCTCATCTCTATGTCAGTGGATCTCTAATTTCCTAACTGGGAGACCACAGGCTGTAAGGATGGGTGGACACGTCTCAGCCTCTCTCACTCTCAGCACTGGAGCCCCACAGGGCTGTGTTCTGAGCCCCCTGCTGTACTCTCTGTACACACATGACTGTGCGGCCACTACCAGCTCCACCACCATCAAGTTTGCTGACGACACCGTCGTGGTGGGCCTGATCTCTGACAACGACGAGACGGCCTACTTGAAGGAGATTGGAAATCTGGAGAACTGGTGCCAGAGGAACAACCTTCTTCTAAATGTCAGTAAAACAAAGGAGCTGATAGTGGACTTCAGCACTAAGCAGGAGAGGAACTACCAGACCCCCGTCATCAACGAGAGCCCAGTGGAGAGAGTGGACTGCTTCAAGTACCTCGGTGTTCACATCACGCAGGACCTATCATGGTCCTGTCACATCAACACCGTGGTGAAAAAGGCCCGACAGCGTCTCTACCACCTCAGACGCCTGAGAGACTTCAGACTGCCCTCCAAGGTGCTCAGGAACTTTTACTCCTGCACCATAGAGAGCATCCTGACGGGAAACATCGCATCCTGGTTCGGGAACAGCACCATGCAGGACAGACGAGCCTTACAGAGGGTGGTGCGATCAGCTGAGCGCATCATCCGAACTGAGCTCCCTGACCTGCACTCTGTCTACAGCAAGCGGTGCTGGACCAAGGCCAGGAAGATCATGAAGGACCTCAGCCACCCCAGCAATGGACTGTTCTCTCTGCTGCGGTCTGGGAAGCGCTTCCGCTCCCTCAAGGCCAATACAAAGAGACTGAGAAGGAGCTTCTTCCCGCAGGCGATACGGTCTCTCAATCAAACCAACACACTGGACTAAACACCTTTGCATTTTCTTGCACACAACAGAACGGACAATTATGTCAATGCACATTGCACATATATGCACATATGCACATTTTGCACACTTCAAGGACTTCTTTTCACACCCCCCTCATCTCATTAAAAAACTACCTCAAGTTTTCACAGACTATAGTCACAATATATTACATCACATCCCACTTCTGACAAGAGCACATTTTTTCATACTTCAGATTTTATGTATATATATATATATTGTAACTTTGTTGGAATCTGTTTTATAGGTTCCTTTTGTAAAAATTATTTAAGGTCACGGAGCGGTCGTATAAGCATTTCACTGCATATCGTACTGTGTATGACTGTGTATGTGACAAATAAAATTTGAATTTGAATTTGAATTTGAAGTATAGAACTGAAACTTAAAAGAACTACACAAAATGTCTTAGGGTGCTTTGGCGCCCTCTAGGGGTTATCCCTAACACAATCTCAGAGTTTTACAGCAGATGTCACTCAACAGTATGAAGTTGCTTTAAATATGGCCATTTAATAAACCATAAATCAATTGTAAAAATTGTTTACAGTTTGAAATATTAAACAAACAAACCAATAAATAAATAAAGCCTACAAATATTTTTTTATATTAAAAAAGCTTTTGCACACTCAAAAAATAAGTCTCCAGGATTGACCACCACTGAATGACGATTACGTCAGTCTTTGTTTATCCTTTGTTTGTTGCAGGGGATAAAGGACAGTTTCTCTAAGATTAGGAACAAAGGATTTTTTTCCCCCTGTTTAATAAATTTGTGTCATTAATTTGGCCCAGGCCATTATTTTCATGAATAACGACCCTTATCCAGTGATCTCCAGGTGGCAACCTCTAATATCTGTTATCTCTAGTTCTAAAAAATAAAAATGAAGCCAGTGTGTCCAGTAAGTGCCAAAATGTGCAGTTCTGGGAGCTGTCTCCAAAAGGGAGAGAATCACTATAGACCCCCAGGTAAAAATGTCCAACCTTAGATCAGAAATAAGCATTTTTGACCCTGAAAACAAGCAAAAAAGTTTTGGTCTAAATAAAAAGACCAAAGTGACAACTGTACATTTGTTAAATTTATATTAAATCATGTTACATAATACATAATTAGGGGCATGGCTAATTTGATTGACAGCGAGCATCACTTTACAGTAGCTGGATAACCATCTAGGAACCTCTGTAGTGCAACTAGGGACCATGGAGGCCAATGGCGACCATTGTACAGTATTTATTATCATTTTACTACGACCGTGGTAGGACCTCTGATCATCATTCACACACTCATTCACACCCTACAGACAATTTGGGAACGTCAATTAGCCAAATTGGACTGTGGGAGGAAACCGGAGTACCTGCAGGAAACTCCCCAAGCACAGGGAGAACATGCAAACTCCATGCACACAGACCCAACCCGGGACCTGAACCTGCGACCTGGAGGTGCAAGGAAAAAAAAAACATTTTATTTAATTTACTAGATATTGTACATGCTACTTGCTAACCACAGTGCCATTCTTAACCTATCCAGCTTACTGGAATTGGTGTACTGTAGCTTACCAATAAGCAATGTAGGGCAGGATGGAGTTTAATTCCATTCGCATATATGAGCAAAAGTTTAATGCTTATTTGTTCTTCTGTACATACTGCCAAAAGCAGTTTTTCAAGGTTTGCACATTTTATCCATCCTGCACTCAGGGCAGATTCACTATTTGTAACATCACTGTCATCTTGTCCATAATTTGGCATAAAGTGTGTAAGCGTTACGTGTATGTACCTATATGAATCTGCTGCCGTAATCTTAAATGTAAATGCTTAGAGATTTAGAGTACTGTACTTCCTTTGAGCTCATGTACCTGTAGATATCATGTATCAATTTATATATATATTATTTATCTATAACTGTATACTATATACTTCAATCAACAGAATAACTTTATACAGTAACATTAAATTTAGCCTTAATTCTAAGGGTTCTTTCTTCAGCCAATATTAGAGTTGAATGCAAAAGATCTTAAGAAGTTAGTTACAGTGTTAGTAATAGTAAACACAAATACAGAATGATTCACACTCACACTTAAGTTGGCAGAAATACTAGTACAAAAGAAGCCCACATATTTATGAAAACCCAAGGGTAATTAACAGAGAGACCTGAGAACAAGTCTAAGCAGGCCCTGTAAGTGATTCAGCATTTTTGAGAATCTTCAAATGAGCACTATTGTTTACAGTAAATAGTACACACTATATGCACTATTCAGGTTGTGGCTATTCATGTTCTATAAACATTTTCTTCCTTGGTTAAATATGTATTAATACTGTAGTTGTAGTTTTGCATCAAGATTAACTAAGAATTAAAGAAAACATTTTATTACATTTGCTACATGCTACTTGATTTGTTTATTTCAAACTACCAGATATGGTCTGTATAAAAAACTAAAATGGCCAGCAATGCAGTAGAACATCATACAGTAAAGTGCATATACATGGCAGTGTTAGGAGTACAGGAAAATATACAATGAATACAGCAGACAATAAATAGAAAGTGGACTGAGTTAAATAAATAAATAAATAATCTTTAATAAACACCGGATGGAAGAAATGATTGTACCATGGAGTAAAAATGAATAATAAGCATTTTACAGTTTCTTTAAATTTTTTGGGAAAGTTGCTCCACTGTTAATATTTTGTAGCAGTCAAAACAATAAATGTCTCTTTACTTTTTCTGGTTTTCTCCATCAGTAGATCTACAGGATAATAAAAAATGGGTGTTTTTTTTCACAAAAAAAAAAAAGAAAGAAAACAATGTGCCTGTAACTTTCATAATGCAAAAATGAAAAGAAACAAACTTGTTCTGTACATGTTCTACAGGATTATATGCTACTATAAACAGATTAATACACACGCACACACGCACGCACACACGCACACACGCACACACACACACACCCACACACACACACACACACACACACACACACACACACACACACACACACACACACACACACACACACACAACTGTGTACAAGTAGTCTTCATACCAAGAATAAAGTAGTAAATTTTGCAGAGATAAGTTAGTGAAAAGCCACTCAATATCAATATATTATACATGCATACATTATGCCCACTTTTTGAAAGTCATCATGCATTTAAGTTTATTTCCATGAGATCCAGACTATTAGCCTTTCAGATTCTCCATTGCATTGAGTTGTTCATTTAACCAGAATGCTTTAACTCTGGCCTCCATATTGATAAGCTTTTGCTTGACTCTACCCTGCTGGACTGCCCACTCTGCTGATATGTGTGTTAATTTGGTTTGTATTGTCTTTACATTAGTTTCCATTTTGGCCACTTTGTCTTCCAAGTCTGTGGCTTCTGTCTGGTTGGCCAGTGTTTCATCAATCAAGCCATCCTTCAACAAAATGGCCCTACCTTTTTCTTCCAGAATGCTCTTGGCCTCTGGATATTCAATCAGGGCCTCCATGAGGTCTTCTTTTGAGAGGGCAAAGAGGTCAGAGTAACCCACACTACGGATGTTGGCAGTCCGTCGATTCCCAGCTTTACTGCCTTTGATGCCCAAGATACTAATCTCACCAAAATAGGCACCATCACTCAGAACTACAAATTGTGTTATGCCATCATCTGCTACCACAGCCAGGTTACCTTCTTTGATAATATACATTTCACGACCGATGTCACCCTTCTTGCAGATATAGTCTCCAGGGCTGAAGACCTGCAGCCGAAGCTTGAGCACTAGCTCGATGAGCAGTCCTGCCTCACAATCCTGAAATATACGCACCTTGCTCAGTGTTTCCAAATGCACACTGATGGCAATCTCTGCCTTTAGCTTATCTGGAAGGTATTTAAGAACTTCCTTTTCATTGCAGGTCTTGTCCTCTGTCCAAATGTAGTCAAACCACTTGACAACACGGGCCTCTAGATCTTTATTGACCTTACGGAACTGCATGTACTGCTTTATGGAGTCAATCTGGTCTTGAAAACGAGCACGTGAAGCATTCATGTTGGCGATCATGGCACCAACATTAGAAACAATAGTGGCAAAAATTAGCACACCAATGAGAAAATCCGTAATTACAAACAAATACTCAATATCCCTAACAGGTGGTGGAGTATCTCCAATAGTGGTCAGGGTGATTGTGGACCAGTACAGACAGTAGGTATACTTCCTAAACAGGCGGCCATACTTAGGATCGCTAATGTTAGGATAGACCCAGGCATCACTCCCAAAGCCAAGTGTTTTGGAAATGGCAAAAAAGATGCATGCATTCCAATGTATGATTATTAAAATATAGAGAACAAGGTTGCCGATTCGAAATATATTAGGAAAGTTGGTCCTTGTCTCAGTTCGGTAAAAAAACTCAAAAAGACGAGCCATTTTAAAAAGGCGATTGAATCTCAGTTCTGGGCTGTCAATGCCATACTGCAACATTAATAGGTCTGTTGGCATCATGCTTATCAGGTCAAATTTACATTGAGGTGTTTTTTTGTAGTGTTCCCACAGCCTCTTGGAATCCTTAACGAGCAAGCCTTGCTCCAGAAAACCTAGTAAATCATATATCATGAAGGTTTCCTTTGGTAATGCAGTGAAATAACAGGGTACACAGTTATATCAGAAAGAATCAAGGTAGTGCATGAATATACTATGTGGTTTACTGTACCTGTTCTGGACCTTATAAAAGTGTCAATGTAGTAGATAACATCTGAAGTATAGTCCAGTGCTACCCATAGCATGGTGTAATCTTTTTGGAGCTCATTGAAACAGGATCTGGAACATAATGCTTTTATTCAAAATAATAATAATAATAATAATTATGATATAATTTAAATATAATACCACAAAATAGCATCAATTATATTCCAGAAAAATCACAAAATTGAAAGAACCGATGTAGAGTTCCAAAATGTTAACCAAAAGCATTTTTAACTAATACAACTGTATTAATAAATGTGAACAGTGTCCTGTTATGCCTCGATGAACAGAAATACTCAAAGATCGGATACAAATGAATTTGAATAAATGAACCGAACATGTTACAGATGTTGACATGAGAGAATCATTGCAGAAATAACTGGGATCGTTAAAAATGTTTGCAAAAAATGAGAGAAAATAACTCACAAGGACTATGAACACAAACTCCAGTTGTGGTGTTACCGAATGAAGTATTACTAATCCTAGGGCTGCATAACCCAGCCTGGGTTTAAGAGGTGGCCAGGGACTGGGACTATGTGTTGTCGACCCTTAGTGGTGAATTATTATTTTTTTTGTCTTTTTTTTTTTTTTTTTGGTCAAGATATTTAACTGGTAAATTTACTAAGCTTAGTTCTTTAGTTCCTTAGGAACATTTGGAAGCAGCGAAGACATTGAACTGCTGAAAAGACTTTTTAAATGTACTTTCATAGGCTGTCATATATATTAGGCTGTTTGTCATAACAGTAACTCCAGGATGAGCTGGTAGAAATAGCTATTTTATAAAGCGGGGCTTCTGCTCACAGCAAACTAAATGAAATCACTGAATGTAGCAAAATATTGGGGACACGTGATTCAATAGCTTGTAGATCCACCTTTAGTAACAATAACCTAAGTAATTAAGTTATTAATTAATAATTGATAACAGTTAAACTGTTTAACTTTATCAGTCTTTCACATTGTTTTAGTCAATTTTTCTGTGAACACTGCTTCTCTTTGAGATTTTTGAGCATTTGCTTTTGCACAGACCTGTGTTGCACAGAGATTGTTCCAGAAGTCTTGTGGTTTGTTCAGATGCAGTTTTGAGAATCTCAGCCATGTTCTTTTTAGACAGAAGTGTTTTTTTCCCTTGCAAACTTCCTTGTAGTACTACAGTACTTGTTCAGTCTTCTTCTTGTTGTGCTGTCTTAGACTTGAAAATTTAACATGCTCAGTGAGGCCTGTAGGGTCTGAGATGTACAGTAGCTCTGGGATCTTTTGTATTTCTCTGAGCATTACACAGTCTGATCTTGGCCTACAGGTAAATGTGCTGGGCGCCATCTCCTGCGAAGATTGGCAACTGTCTTGAATGCTTTCCACTTGTGAATAATCACATCAGTCTAATTTTTTCACTAAAATTTTTGTCAATAAAGGACATCATGCGTTTATCACCTTCTGCTCTTATATGAGCTAAGCTCAAAGTGGTACTGTACCTGTGCATCAGTATCTTTACTGTAGCTGCACCCACCTCTGAGGAAGCCCACCATAATAAAAATATGCACACAACTCTCAATATTCATGCAAATTCAATCACTAATTTGGTGAATCTGATTTGCAGCCTTTTTGTGTCAAAAAGCAAAAATAAATGAACTGAAAGCGAATCTAAATTAACAAAATAAATAAATAAACTGACCTCAAATGCAGAAATTGCAGAATACATTCAGTATTCTCAGTGTTTCTTCAATGCTCAGCTTTTCAGTTTCCCTGTGGAGGTCTTTGTTTTTGTAGGTGGGTCTTACGGGGCTGGTTCCTTATTGGCCTACTACTTTTAGAAGGGTGTTACAGGACTATGTCCTCATCGGCCAGTTAATTGTGTAGACATCTAACCATAGATGTCAATATGTAGATCTTTTTTCCCTTGATAAAAAGCACTATAATGATTACATTTCTCAGGTGATTTCACTGGGACATTTTATAGTAAATGATGACGATTAGAATAAAAAAGTTTAGTCTAAAGATACTCCGAATCTTTATAGTTAGGCTATAATTGTTGCTGATGTTTAAGAGAGGAAGTGTGCATCAGTGTTCTGCTTACATTAACTGAATTCCTTACATAGAAAATCATTCATTGCTCTGAGGAATTGTAAAAATTCATAACTGACAAGTATGGATTGGCTTAATTTTCTAGCTTAATATCTGAGGTGATGTCCAAATATAATGTAATATAATTTATTGTACATGAAATGTACAAAAAGCATGTTTTTTTTTTTTTTTTTCGTGTGAGCTTTAAATTCACCTGGTCACAAGCATCATCAGATTGTAGAATGCAGGCACTGCCACAATGATAAGCCAGTAATAATATAGGTCTGTAGCGGGGTCCATGATCAAATGATCTTTTCTGAAAGAAAATATGAACATATTTATCTCTGTCTCAAACTATCAACATCAACATGACAGTTCCATGCTTCCATAGAGGTCACATATTTAGTGCTTCCTCAGTCTATCTAGTGCAATATGCCAATTATTTGCACAGTACTACAGCTTCAGCTGTCTGAACCCATCCACTGCAACTACTTACATTTTTTTCTGTTTATTTTGGTTGACTTCTTTGTCATCTTTCTTGTCACCTTTGTGTTTCCTTTCTTCATCTTGTTTGTCATCTTTTGCGAGCTCCTTGTCAGTCTTTTTACTTTATAGTAGCATTCCATATGATTACAACATCATAATAAGTTTATTAATGTTGGTACATTTTAGTGAATTAAAAAAAAAAAAAAACATTTTCACTTACTCATCTGTGTTGTTGCAGCTGTTCATATTGAGCGTACTATAGCCAGTGTCCAGTGGCGGGTATACAGTACTTGTTGGAAATATCAGTAACCACCAGAAACTTTATGTCTGTATAAAGCATTATCAAGCAACAAGCCTTAACATACAGTATATTAACATAAGATTTTATTTACCCATGTAGTCTCTTCTGATGAAGGAATAAAGGCTTCATTAAATTTCAATCTGTATTATACCGAACAAAATATAAGCAATGACATATGATGAACAGCCTACTTTTTCATGATCAATGTTTAATACAAACTAAAATACCCCTAAAATGGCATTATTAGATACAATACACTATTATACTAAGTTCTATCAAGAGATTGAGTTGAATTGAGTGAAAATGGTGAAAATTATCATTTGCTTTCAAATTTTTTATTTAGACTCTTTAAACCTTGCTTTATCCCCAGTCCTGAATGCAGCATTGAGTACCTTTGGGATAAATTAGAGCGGAGATTGTGAGCCAGGCCTACTCATCCAACATCAGTGCCTGACCTCATAAATGCAAATAAAATCAAAGCTAAAGGCAGTTCAATGAATGTGTGGATTATTTGACCAGGCAGTGTATTCACCTGATATTGACCTGACAATTTACTCTCCTATCCTAGGCCCATGGCTATTGGCAGCTATGTTTGTTTGTGGCATTTGCTTTTTCTGAGCTGAGCTGCAATAGCACCTTGTGGCAGAGTTTTAGTGATTAGCTTGCAATTTATCCGAGCTTTCTTTTTCTTTTTTTAGCAGTTTTTTGTTGTTGTTATAGTTCTTATTTAAAGTGGCAGCTTTTGGTTCTGGTTCTTTTTGGATGTTTTTTTTAGTTCACTTCTTTTCATTTAAATGAATACAGTGGACTTTAAAATGAACACACACACTCTCTCGCCTTTACACCCCCCTCCCCGACTTCACACACACATACAGACACACACTCTCTGCTCTACACAAAAACACTGCTCTGTCACGATTCTTTTCAAAGGTAAAGTGCTGGTTCATTTGTTATTGTTATTATTATTATTTTTTTTACTTTACAGCAGCGATTCCGTTAGTATGCGCTCACGTGAGTGTCAATAGAGAGATTTATTTTTTTTCCCCGTTAAAACAGTTTTTCCATTGTTTGTGTGTTTGTTGTGAAACTTAAAAAGCGAGGTGGAGGAGAAGTTTTACTGTGTAAGGCGGGGCGAAGGATGAGGCTAATTCCACACACACAAATACATGGTGCCTGCGCACACAAACGGAAACGCTTATCTGTCAAGATTTATTTTTTACTTTTTTTAAAGGTAAAGTGCAGGTTAATTTGTTTTATTTTTACTTTACATTTTGTGTTAATTATTTTTATGTATTTCTTTTTTTGGGCTGTGGAACGAATAATTATTGCTCATGGGAAAATTTGATTTGGTTACGAGTGATTTGGAATACGAGTCCCCTTCCGGAACGAAGTATGCTTGTAATTCAAGGTTCCACTGTATATATATATATATATATATATATATATATATATATATATATATATATATATACACTTCTTTTCATTTAAATTATAACAGTGGACTTTAAACACACACACTCTCTATAAATATATATTTTTATGTATGTGTAAATTCTCATTTAAATAGGTATAGATATATGCACTTGCATTCCTAGAGTTTTATGAAACAGGGATCTTCAATCTCCAGTCCTGGAGGGCAGCGTCCTTTACATTTAATGTACTGTGTGTTCTGAGATGTTTCTCTGCTCAGCAGAACACTTCTTTGAGTAACTGTAGACTTATTGTTAGCTCAGACTAGTCTGTTTTGTTTTCCTCTGATCACTCTCCTTCACAGACTGTTTCATCTTACAAACTCCAAGTTACAAGCTGTTGTTTTTTCCTGCTCTATTCTGTGTAAACTCTGTTGTGTGTAAAAAATTCATGAGCTCAGCACTTTCTGAAATACCTAAACCAGACCTAAACCAGACTGCCTGATACCAACAATTTTGCCCAGGTCATTTTTATACATGAATTTGTTTATTTATAGGTATACTGTAGATGTTTTTTTTTTCAGTAAAATTGCATAAGTTAACTGAATAATAAGAAAAAATGACCTAGATTTGAAAAAAAGAAGAAAAAAAAGTCTGGTCCATTCATAAATGAGGAAGAGGCTAATAATCAAGGCTTACAGTAAGGCATCAATGTCTTTTTTCCTGGCACCTAGGTGAGATGAAATTCTCCTGGCTGTCTATAAGACTAAGATACGCACTGGCTGTCTTCTAACAAAGAATAAAGACCTGCCCAGTAACAAGGTATTTATTTTGTAATAACTACTATTTTTTTAACTACTATCATGACAAATGTTAGAAGATATTAGCAACGTGTTGGTTGTTGCTGTTTATTGCTATTTATAGTTCATTTTTCAATGTAGAAACTTTTCATTTCCTCATATTTGAAAGTATCTTTGTTTTAAAGTTTTTCTTAATGATTTCATCTTAAGGAGGTTAGTAAAATGTATTAAAAGAAATAATTAACTTTCTGTACTTTAATGTAAAGTCGTAAAGGTATATAAAGACACTAAATGTGATTAAATTAGCAATTTAAAAAAATGCTTTTATTTTTGCTCCTTTGTATATTTTTTGCTATTTTGTATATTCTATGCTCTTTTGTTCCGATGTACTCCATACAATGTTCTGTAGTTAAAATCCAGCAGATTTAAAAAAAGAATGAATATTATATAGCATAAATAATGCAGTCACAATCATTGAAAAGGCTGTTTAAAGACTTACCGAGCTGAGTAAAAATCAGTCTGGTAGAAATCAATTCCTTAGTAGAAATTAAAATGGTCTGTTTTTTTAAATTGTATGTATTTTAAATGTTTTAAATGTATTTTCCAGTGGAGTACAAGCTATTTTAGATGAGATTTGTCTCACTAGTCCCTTGGCATTATGTGTGAGGTGGAGGAGATTCCCCCTATGATGCACTATGATGAAGCAAAGTCTGACAGCACCCAAACCAAGAACATCTTTATATAATCTTCCTTATAGAGTATTTACATAATCTTATTGTTTACACATATGTTATAACTAGTAATAAACAAACAAACAAACAATTAACTTTATTTTAAAAAGAAAAAAGGTTAACACAAACTGCATGCACATTTCTAGCAAACAGTTGTAGCAAAAAGAAGTAAACAACTAAAAAAACTTGTTGCCTAAAATACATTGTTCAGTTTATAGCAAATAACATCAAACCATTTTTTTTGGACCTTTTGAAAAGTTGTATGTTTTCCTTCAAAAATGAATACAAAGTGATTGTTATTTTGGCCACAATTGTAATTAATATGAGCTTAACATGCTATACAAATTGATAAGCTGTGTTTACAGACCTTGTTGAAAAGTCAGCAGTAATTTCCACACTAATGTGTGTGGGTAATTGCTTAAGTCCCTTGACTCCTGAAAGTGATTGGTTCCTCTGAGATCTCTTGTTATTTTACTTGGACAAAGATAAACATACTAAGAACAACATATGATAAGAACAAGTTGACAGCTAAATAAGCCATTATTGCAGTTTTTTTGTATTCAAATAAACCAAGAATTATTGGAATATATATATACAGTATAAATATACAGTGCAAAAGTCTTTAAAAAAGCCATATTATCTGTAATACAAATTTTGGTATATAAGTTTAGTATGTCTGCATTACTAAGTACAAGACCATTCCCTACAAAGATACACTAAAATTACTGAATAAATAACATTACAGAAGAATATTTGCATGCCTGTAAACAAAGCGACATATTACATGACAGACCAGTTTTCAGATGGGGGAAAAAAATCACTAATGTAGGCTCCTGGGTTTTGCATGAAAATAGAAAGGAGTGAGAGTGAGGAGTGAGAGTATATTGTATTCTTGTTATTTGAGTCACAATGCAAAATAGTGTTTCAAAATAGTTTGGCAAAATAAGTGTGAATTATTGCGTTATTTTTAATGTGAAACAGAAAGCATTTCCTGTAAATTAGATCAGGGAGAAAGTGTTGACTTTTGGTGCTCACAAAACAAGATCATGAAGGAACTTGAGGTTACTTGTTTCATTACTTCTGTTCTCTGATCCTACGACTCAGGGGTCTCATTATAGGGAACACCCTTTGTCATTATCCTCAGAATCCTCTTTCACTGATGTCAGTGCCAGCACAACCAATTTAAAAGACAGTACTTTCATATCTGCGTGGTGTAATGACTAAAATGATGGCTAGGAGATGATAACCAGTGATAGCTTTACATCTCATAAAGGGATGAGCAGAACGGCTTGCATGCCTCTCTAATAAACTTGAAAATTGTCAGGTGCTTTGAGGGTTCATCACTACAGGCCACTGTTGGTTGGTTAGTCTTGTAGTTTTTGTTTGTAGACTCAGTTTCCCAGAAGGCACCTCGGTCAGGTGATGAGTTCTCACCTGAACCGAGGTAGCTCATTAGACATTCTATAAATAGCTGTTTGTTCTGGGAAACTGGGTTGAGCATTTGTTATGTGAAGTGGGCTTTGGTTTGGTTATGTTCTGATTTAGTTTGTGTTTGTTTTAAGTTGGCATATGTTTTGTGGAGGTGTCTTTGTTAAATGTATTAGTTTGTATCTTAGTCTGTTTTGGTTTTCTCTTGTTTAAGTACCACTTTAGAATGTTTAGTTCTTAGTCTGTCCTGCTACTAACATGATACTAACCTGCCTAGTTCTTAGTCTGTTTAGTCTCCTAGTTTGTCTAGTCTCCATGTCTGCTTAGATCTTAGTCTGTTTAGATATTAACCTGCTTAGCCACTAACCTGCTAGTTCTTAGTCTGTCCCCTACCTAGTCTGCTGTGTACCCAGTCTGTTCACCCCTTAGACCTTTGGCTACTAGTCTAATTAGCTATCATCCAGCCTAGCAGCTAGTGTGCGTAACAGCTAGTAGGCTAGGTCTCTGTTAGGATTAGCTAATCCTCTTGTCTGTATTGTTTTAGTCTGTCCAAGTTATTTGGTTAAAGTTAATGTCATGTGGGGCATGCTCCTATTAGTAAGCCAACATCCCTTGTTTCAAGTTCATGTTTTGGTTTGTTTAAATAAAATGGACACTTTGTTTTACACAACCCTCTGCGTTTATGCCTGCCCTTCTTAGCCCACGGCCATCACCATGAGCCATTACCAGCAGTTTATGACAGGTGCTGGCTCACAGGCCCATCTGCAAACCCTTCATGACAAACTGAATGGCTGCCAGGTACACCTTAATAGTAGAAAAGGCCTTATGTTTATCCATGCGCTCCTGGAGAAAAGAAAGACTCTCTCGCACTGAGCGTTGAAATAAAGAAATCGGAGAATCCCAACACTATTCCTCAAATACTCCTTAAATAAAAAAGATCTTGTGGATGGTGCTGTGGGGAAAGTGTCAGTGACCCTCTGGGGAAGCCCCATCTTGTCTAGATTCCACCTTTCATGAAATAACCGTCTAATAAGATCTCATAGGTTGAGACGCATCAGATGGGGAAGGAAAATCTCCTCCAATATCTAGTGGCACTGTTGTCCTGGGTGCTATCAGTATCAGTGTTGATTCCCTCTATTTACCTCTCATCAGTGTGGGTAAGATAAGGGCTCATAGAGTGACCTTACAAAGCAGCACCCACACTTATGTGTGTGCTACTGCATCCACTCATAATGGAGTTCTCTGATTCCTGATGCTACTTGCGGTTTGCTGAAGCAAGGCCAGATCTGAGGCTGGAGAATGGATGTACTGTGTGTTGTTTGGTTGGGGGGATGACGACTAACAGATTTGCTTCTGTATTCCTGGCACAAGAGTGACTCTCTGTGAGCAAATGATGGTAATTGATGCTCTACATAAGCCGTTTGCAAGTTAGCACATGCAGGGTATGGGATTGCAGCCCACCCTGTCTCTTTATGTACTGCCTGGGAGAAGATTATTTTCTGAAATTTGCGAGGGGCAGTTGCAAACTGTTAGCCATGCGGTGCATTGGCACACTCTTGTGGTGATCTTGTCTTTTGCAGCCCTGACTGTACTGAGCATGCGCAGAATTACACTGATGATGCTTGGGGGTTTAAAAAACACCATTTCACCCTGGGCAGCCTTTTACCCTGGCAGCATTTCATCCAACACGGCAGGTCATGGGATTGCTAGCTTTTCAGCTCTGTACCTCACCAGTCAAGCAGCTCATTGGCACTTCAATTGACACTGGGTGCAGTTGCCTTTGTGTATTCCATTGGTGTGTCCGAAGAAGTTATTACAGGGTCTTTGACTGACAGACAAGCTCGGTGTGTTGACCTGCAGTGTAGACTCGTTAGTGTGAAGGCAGCACAATGTTTACAGGAACCTGATGCTGCTATTGCTGCTTGAGTGTGTTGTGGACCAAGGCACATGACACAGTCTTTTTGCAACTGCAGGGGGTGGTTTGGGGGTGGTTAGCTGTCTGCAATGGTGGGGAAGATTTTATGAGCTACAGTGTGTTTTGGCTAGTGTGGTGGATAGTGAAAGTTTATTTAGCTTGGTCAGCTAATGTGTTGTGCTAGGTGCTTGGTGGTAGCACCTCCCAGCCCATGCTATGGTGCAGTGGGGCAGTATATATATATATACTGTACACACACACACATATATATATATATTGCATTGCATTGCAATCATTTATACATCTTCACTGGTGTGTTTGTGTTGCTTCACAACTAATGTCATCAATCCACTGGTTGGCAAGGGAGTTTCTATGCCACTGTGTTCCTTCTCTTCGCCATTCTCTGGTGACTTTATTTAAAAATGACAACTGGCTGAATATCACTACAAAGCAGCTATTAAAACAAATCAAAAATACACCAGACTTTCTGTACTTTTCTCTGTCTCCCTGTTTAGATAGATGTCCAGCATGATTTTTTTGTGTTATGATCTGATGTGTTTGTCTTTAATTTTAGGTACGGGTAATTTGGGAACGCCAATCTGCCTATTCTGGATATCTTTGGACTGTAGGAGGAAACCCACCGAGCACGAGGAGAACATGCAAACTCCATGCACCTGGATGTGCAAGGCAAGCACCAAGCCTTGAATTATTACAATTAAGAATATAAAAAATATTTATACAGTAATTTGTGCATTAAAATAAGGGTCCTGTACACAATACTGGATGTTTTGTGGCACGTACATGATAAGATGCTGTCATCTACAGAAGTGCAACTTGAAGACAGGTACGCAAAAGACTGGTAAACAATCTTGTTGTAACACCTTTTGAATAATTAACTCATACAACCAGCAAATGTACCATGTTGTTGAGGAATGATCCCGCTACACAATGTTTTAACTACCTGCTGATGAAATGGGAGGTTTGCGTCAGGAAGGGCATCCAGCGTAAAACCGGTGCCAAGCTTGTATGTGCGGACCGGATGGTCTGCTGTGGTGACCCCTTGCTGAAAGACCAACAACAGCAACAACAACTGTAATGAGGTACGTATACACATCACCAAATGCCCTCTGGTGGTCATTGTTTGGGTTATTGTAAAAATTGTGTCCTGAAGAGACTGTGAGGTGGTAAAGTCAGGAACAGCAAATATATGGACAGTAAAAAAAGTAACAGTTAAATTGTAATAATAAATGTTCAATTATTTTAGTGCATGATAGTACTTTTATTATGGTCAGGGTTGTGGTTGATCAGGAGAACACTGTTTATGAAGCTGGAATACATATATGGGATGTCAATACATATAATATAGCACTTTAGTAGTCTTTTTACTGAATACTTTTTTACTCTTACTTGAGTAATATTATTTTGAAGTACAGCTACTCTTACGTGAGTACATTTTTTGGCTACTCTACCCACCTCTGACCAGAAGCCTAATAATTTTAAGTCACTCTTTTAAGACCTACCTCAAGCATGCTTCTGCTCTAAGCTGTTTGAGATAAGACAAACACAAGCCAGAGTAAGTGCACGGGTCACCCACCCTGAAGCCTCCACCAGCAGCACTCTCTTGGTCCATATTCTTTGATTCCTGGTCAAAAAGATGCCCTCCGGCCTTGCTTTACTCAACAGTTGTCCCCCAAATCCGGTTTAGCTGGGGTTTATTTATCCTTTAGATCTCAGTTCAAGATACTATTGTTGTCCCCCAAAGAATGTGTATTTACTTATTAAGGGAATTGAAAGGTAGGCAGATATTTCTCCTGAAAATGACAGATCCAAGAAAAAATTGCAGACCAAGGCATTCTGTGTTTTCCTTTGTAGTCATGCAGCACTGGTTTTCCATCATCCATTTCTCTTCCTCCTCGCTATCAGTGCTTTTACAGACTCTTGCCACTTACATATTGTGGAGAGATTCTGAAGTGAACAATGGCTATCTTTTAGAAATGTGCGTGCACCATGGTGACCTTGTTTTCCACACAAAGGCTGAGAAAAAAAAGAAGAAAGATTTGTGTCTCTTTTCTGATTTTTTTGGGACTAGTTTCAAGACTTTTTTGTGCTTTTGGACATGATTGGACTGGAGAGTTTGCTGAAACCCTGTCTACTGTTATTATCTATCTTTTGGATACCATGACAAGATACACACATGCTGTATGAAACATAGTTTCTAAAACCACTGAGAATGAGCTGCTATGATCATGAGTATATGTTGATGCTTCTCAACATCCTATTTTGGGGCTACACTCACACTTCATTAAATAGTAGAATATAACAGAAGTCAAATGTGATTTTGTTTAAACCTACGTTGTTTATAACGTGGACAACCCAAACAAAATCTATTATCACATCTGCTATGGACTACTTACTGACAGTTATTCCAAATGGTCCATCTCCATAGGTCTTATAAGTATCATGGCACTAATTAATATGTAGTATGTACTGTACATAATAAACATTTTTTCACCTTATGTTGGTTTGACTTAAGATCTGCCCATGGCCCAAGTTTGAATGGGGAGAGAAAGAATATACAACATACTGTAACATCTGTAACACCACAGCACGGGGAAATAAGATCTAGCTCACCGGATTACTGAGTTGGCACTTTGTCCCCACCTAGTGTGTCTACGTATGTACTGTCTACACTTTAACATTAATGAAGAGCACCTTTGTAACCCCCGTGTGTCTACCTATATATTCCGGTCGAACCCGTAGCACTTTGCCTGTTCACTGTCGTGCACCTTCTGTGTTGTTTGTGTGTTTATGAATCATACGTTATCTCCTCTCTATTTCCCCCAGGACTGAGCGGTGTCTTCAGGTGTGGTTCTGTTTGCTTGGTGAGGAGTCATCACTCCAGACAAGGTCCACTGGCCTACGAGCCTGGTTTTGTTTATTTATCTTTTGTTTTTTCCCACCTGCAGACCCTATCGGGGGAGATGTAATTGTGTTACTTTGTGTTGGTTTGGTTCTTTAATTTCAAAGACACAAGAAAGAAAAGAGAGAATATAAGACAAATAAACTGCGTAAAAAATGGAACCCGCGTCTGCGTCCGCTTCCTCCGAGACAGACATGATACATACATACAGAATTGTAATCACCAAATACATAAACAAGTTGTTTGTTTCCATTTTTATTTAATCTTGCTTAATTCCATCCAAGGAATTTGCTCGTTCTCCAAAGCAATGTGCACTTTTAGAGAAAAGGCTTACACTTTCTCAACAATCTAAAATTATCTTTATGCTGTGCTTTTGGGAAGTTTCAGCATAAGAATTAAAGGGAGTGACAGAGGTTTGATGGTAGACTTTGACTGCACAATTCTACAAAACATTTTACAGATGGGTCACTGCAGTGTTTATAACATTTTTATGCTGTCTTAATATTTTTTTGTATTATAACACACATTTGTTGCAAACAAAAATATATAACAATGTGCAATTATAGAATTGGATCGCCTTATACACACTCTTAAGACCTTGTTTTTTGATTGATGCATCAGATCAGGGAGTACAAGAACATTATGCTCAGTACTTCCAACATAGGTTAAACAGTTTTACATTTAAAGGCAACATTTACGTACATTCAGTGATTCAAAACAACAAACAAAAAACTACTATCCATATCCACTGAAATATTAAAGAAAAAAGAAGCATGAAGTGTATTATTAAAACCTCTAAAATAGCAAAATAAAACACTACCACATTTGTGTTGACAGTGAATAAGAACTGCACAGTTAACAAAGCTAGACCAGCTTCGGCTTGCTTTGAAATAACCTACCTATGCAAATATCATGCATTGTTTTAATGGAAGAAAGCCACACAAGGTGGCAGTACAGGAACAGATAGATAAACTGTGTTGATTACATTCAGGGTGGACTCAATGTCCTTTAGATAATTTACCTTATTTTTAGTCTAGGTTTAGAATAGACTGTTATTAGAATATTCTAATATGCTATGGCTACTCCTTCAAGCATTTGCATTCTAACTCTATACAGAAGCAGAAAATCTTGCACTGAAGCAGACATAATTAGGTCCCACATTATAGTTCATTAGACTAATTGTTGAAACTTCCTCTGGTGACGTTTCCTAGAGCAATTTCTGACAGGAAACTTTTGTATACTGATAAAAACTTTCTCTCAGTAAGACTGTGGAAGACCAGTGAGGAAATTGCGCCTTGGTAGACCTCAAGTCTAGAGATGGTTTTTATTATGGTTTTTATTTTGCCTTAAAACTGGGTGAGACTGATGGTACTGGGCTCATAATGGAGGTCAATAGTTGTTTACCTTTATTTTTACTTCAAAACGCCCCTGGTAGCGATCTTTATCACTGTACAGTATGTTCTCACCGTACACTTTGCACTCGATACGTATCTCTTGGTTCATTGTAAGGTTTACAAACTGAACGGCCACCAGTGGTTGGAGGTAGTGTGGGTGCAGAAGCTTCCCATAGTAAGGATAATACTGGAGAGGGAATCCACCACCAATTCCATAGTATTCCACTTGCCCAAGCAATTCTTCATCTTCTTTTTTCTACAAATGTTAAAGAGATTACAATATCAAATCCATTGTACTATTTATCAAATCCCACACATTAGCCACTTGGTACAGTATATACAGTATATTCACCTATCACACTTTATCACAAATTGCTTCTCCAACTATGTCACAAGGCAGTTGGACACACTTGGAATTGCTAACCACCTCACATACATGGGCTCACAGATGCCAAAAATTGACCATAGCTGTAACTGGCTATATGATGAACATAGCCAATTTCACTGTCTCTAGAGATGTATTTCCTGATCAGGGACTCTGGCTCCCCTGATGAAAGAGTGAATGTTTTTTTTTTGTACCACACATTACAAATACTGTGATATTTAAAAATCATATAATTAAATATCAAATATAATCACTTCCTTTTAGAAACTTACCAGTATGTGTCTTACAGTATGTATGTCAGACAGGATATCATGCTGGTTATTGGTAAACTGTTGGATACAAAAAAAAAAAAAGGATTTTACTTACCTTACTTGTGCAGTGGAGAGGTATCAAATTAGGTTGAACTTTAGACTTGACCTCCTCTGGGACACTGTCATTGGACTGTGGTGGCTAAAACAAAAGTCAAACCTGTGAATGACCAGCAGTAAACTCATACATGCATATACAATATTCATGAGCCTCTAACAAGTAATTACTTGGCTATAGAATTTCATTTGTTAAGTTTAATGGAACATTTGACATTAAAATGAATGTAAAATTATGGAAATCCAGCACACACACACCTTTGGTCGAAAATTTACAATCCTATTGAGTTTGATAATCAGACAGGGTTTTCCATCAGTGAAGCCAAAATGCTGATCCTCAGTGCCTGAGCAAGGCCCAAGTAGATCCTTTCGGAATCGACATGCCTTCCTAATGCCTATTTCACTTTCCAGATCTCCTCTGTTCTTATAGCCATCAGGTTGCTCTGTGTGGAAAATTATAAAATCATAGAGAGAGAGAGAGAAAGAGAGAGAGAAACAGTCAAAAATACATCAAGATTGGAATTAATTGGGCACTGCATCATGTACTGTATGCTATGCCTCATTCTGAAACATGTTCTGACCTCTGTCATCAACAGGGCATTTTTGCCCAGAGAACTGCCCTCACTGGTTATTTTCTCTTTTTCAGACCACTGAAACCACTATGTAAACCCTAGAGATGGTTGTGCATGAAAATCCCAGCTGATCAGCAGTGTCCAAAATACTTACACCAGCCCCTCTGGCACCAACAACCATTACATGTTCAAAGTCACTTAAATCACCTTGCTTCCCCATTCTGATGCTCGTTAAACTTCAGCCTATACAATCCTTCCAGTATAGTAAATTAGAAGAAAATATAATTTAAATAAAAATAAAATACAGCTTCAAGCCATTTGTAGATTTTAAAGGCTAAAATACCTCCGCAGTCTTCAAACTTCAGTTGGTCACGCTGGATTTCATCATTATAAGCCTGCAGGAAGTCTTTCATAGACTTTGTGGTTTTCAAAAATGTAGATGGATCATTCATGGTGAAGAATATATCTGCTTTCTCCGAACGTGGAGTATGAGTAAGTCCTGCAAACCAGTAACATCAAAATGAAAAACTGCAGCTTTCCTAAACATTATTCAACTTCCACAATTTAAGTTTGACAAAAGATTACTAAAAACTCATAGCTTGTGCTATATTTTTCATGTAACATTTATTATATGACCACTGTCTGTATGCTCTATACAGGGTTTTATTATGCATTAGAGGTAAAACACCAGAGTACAACATCTTTTGTAAGGGTCTGCAATAAGAGGGGGATTTGGTACACCTCATGGTACACCTGAATCCTGATGTCTCATGAATATGTAAGTTATCCAACTTATTAATCATTCTCTCTCTCCCCCAGGTCTGCGTGCGTGTGTGTGTGAAAAATTCTATGCAACCAATCAGGGGACAGGCCCATGAAGCTAGGGTGTTAGATTTGTTAGCATAGACGTCTGTACACTACCACACTGAGTTTGAAATAAAACACTGAAGATGAAAGGGAAATTAATAAGGTTTAATAGCTTGAATTCAAAGCCGTTTGACAAAAGTGTGGCATTAACCGTTCAGGAATTACAGGCATTTTCATTGATACATAACCTATTAAGGGGCTCATAAGTAATGGGACGTACAGTATAAACATAATACTTGGGTGAAAATCCTTTGCAATGAGTGAGTGCCTGGAGTCTGAAACTCATGGACATGAACAAATACTGAGTTTCCTCCCTCAGGATGATTTTCCAGGTTTTTACTGTAGTTGCCTTCAGTTGCTGTTTGTTTGCGTGTCTTTCTGCCTTCAGTTTAGTGTTCAGTACATGACAACGCTCTGTTGGACTGAAATATTCCATTTCTTTGCCTTGTAGTAGTTTTTACTGTATGTTTTGTGTCATTATAAATCTGTAGCCTGAAGCGGCATCTTCTTTTCTGCAGCATTTGGCCGAATCTGAACAGAGAGTATATTATTATACATTTTAGGCTTCGTCCTGCTATGTTTATCAGCAGTCAGGTCATCAATAAACACCAGTAACCTGGTACAATTGGTAGCCATACACACTTATGCCATAACACTGCCACCAACACGTTTGACAGATGATATGGTATGCTTTGGATCTTAAGATGGTTCTTTTTCTCCATACTTTTCTCTTTCCATCAGTCTGGTACAAGTAAATTATGGTTTGATCAGTCCAAAGTATCTGGCAAGGTTTTGTGGCATATTCAAATCTGGCCTTTTTGTTATTGGGCGTACCAGTGGTTTGGACCTTATTCTGAAGCATATGTCCAACTTTACAAGCTGTCGGTTGAGTGTAGACAATACATACCTAACCAGTAAACAGTGTTATTGACTTCGGCAGATGTTCTTCTTCACCTTGGACAGGAATCTGCAGTTACCCACTTCAGTTGTCTTCCCTGGTCTTCCAGGCCTTTTGGTCTTTCTTCCTGAGCTTCCCAGTTAATTCCTTCTTTTAAAGAATGTTAAACTCTTGTATTGGAATTGTATTGCATTTGCAATTGCCCACTGTGTTTTCAGTCTGATGATTTCTTCACTTTCAGAGTCACCTCATGTTGAGAGTTTGAGTGAGAATTTACCAGATGTAACCCTAGGGCTGTAATTCCTGTAAATGGACAATGCTATACTTTTGTCAAACCCTTTTGAATTAAAACTGAAAGTCACATCTATATATATATATATATATGTATGGGGCTGTAAATTTCCTTTTGATGCTGTGATTCGTTTAGCCAGGACTTAATTAGCAAGGAAAGGCTGCTTGAATACAGCAAAGAGTTCTCTATGACCATGTGTGTGTGCAATATTAGGCTTAATTTTGTGTTATTCACACCAGTGTGTGGTATAAATATATGAAAGAATCTGCGGTGTAACATAACTGGTAGACATTTTGTATGCTTACATTTGTTTATGCATGTTTTAAACCCTTAAAGCGTGTCCTGATTTGAGATAAAGATGAAGCTACAGTTTCAGAAGACTGAATGTGAGAAATGCAATGACACAGAAGAGCTGTAACAAGAGAGCTTTTACCTGGAGGAGTAATTCTGTCCTGCCAGGTGGGTTTGTAGCTACTCAAGGTGAGAAGTAATGCCTGGATGGTTCCAATGAAGATTCCAGCCAGGAAGCCATAAAAGATGACATAGAACAAGAGGATTTTTGCTGTCAGGAGACAGACAAACAGGAACAGTTTATAAGAACAGACCAAGACACAGGATTTTATTACTGTCCCTATATTTATTTTGGCAATTAACAGTGTATGTGTCACTTCACTCTAGTCCCTTTAAACTCTTAGATGGAAGGAGGTGTGAAATCCACATCAACTGCTTTGCTGTGTATTTTACTTACTTTAAATGATGTTTCAGGATTTGAGTGGTTCATATAGTTCTCCTAAGATTTTGAAGAAATTTGGATGCTTAATAACAGTTGGTAAAAATCAGCAACTGGTGCTACAGCCTGGGAATTATAAATTCATGGTCCATATAGAAACGTTATGTGCTTCCAACTGTAACTGTATAAACAAGCTATAAAGTACACAACATAAATTTTACTTTAAAAGAAAATACATGTATCTATTTATAAAACATTTGTTAAAAGTGCAACACAGTGCTGGGTTTATGATGATGTTTGCTTTGTTCCATTAAAAATATAATATGACAAAAACAAAATAACTTTCATAACTTAGTGTATAAAACTGGTTTGTTTACTATACTTAAAATGTTAAAAGGTTATTTTAAATAAAATTGAATGTTCTAATGGACAAATCCTTGTTGTGTAAATGGTAGCTTAGTGGTTAGCCCTGTCGCCTTGCACCTCCAGGGTCTGGGTTCGATTCCCACCTATTGTCTGTAGGCAAGGGTTGTGCATGTTCTCCCCGTGCTTGGTGGGTTTTCTCCCATAGTCCCAAGACATGCATATTAGGCTAACTGCCATTCCCAAGTTGCCTGTAGTGTGTGAATGAGCGTGCGAGTGTGTGTCATGAGATGGACTGGCACCCTTTCCAGAGTGTACACCGCCTCATGCTCTCCTGGGATAGGCTCCAGGCCCCCTGTGACCCCTGTATACAGGATAAAGTGGTATAAACTATGATTAAGTGAGAGAGTGGTTGTGTAAATTTACAATGGGTTATGAGACTCGTCTTAGACTTGATCGATCATTTCGTAAATCAATGTTCATAAGGAGTTATCATCATTCAGTATAATAAAAAAGTAAAGTTGACATCATCATGGTTTTATCCACTCTGCTTAACATGAGGCAGCACAAAGTCATCAATGAGTTGCTATAGTTGGATGGTGGCTGACCGCCGGTGAAACATTAGATGAGCAGTTTGAATCCCAACACCCCAAAGACTAGGCCTTTCACCTTGAGTCACCTTGGACAATGATGCATTTTTAACCCTTACCATGCAACAAGATGAAAACGAAACATTTGATATCAAACCTTTTCGAATGTACTGTATTATGCTCGTTTTGACATATTTGCTGATCTCTTATAATCAGTGAGGTCATTTTTTCTGTCTTCATCAAATAAAGGAGGAAGCCACCACTTAACGCTGTTTATAATAACCTAAATGACTTTTACTTACAAAAGTGACATAACATGTCTTCCTGACAGCATAACGACAGCATGATCGTCACTACACTACGTCATGAGCCTTTTATAACCTTTCTACCGGCATCATCAAAGACATCGCGTTATAACACTGCATATAAATGTCAAACTGTCACGAGCTGTTGAAGAAAAATCTTAACACAGATCAATAAACAGGTAATGTCCTTGAGTTGCGCACTGAGGTGTGGGACATGTGAGAAAATATACGAACGTATCTATTTTAAGCGAGGTTGTTACTTTTCTTCAGTCAGGTCGGTAATGTGTGCACACGCACAGCTCGTGGCTGGAGCGTGTCATGCGTTTGCTGCAAAGTCAAATCTAACAGGTTGCGTCGTGACCAGACAGCAGACAGCCAGACGGCACCCGGACCCGGTGGAAAGCCGACGCTCGGGGAAATAATAATGAAAAAAAAAAATAAATAAAAAAACACATACACTCACACACAGTGAAACACTTTCCTAAATATATATATATATATTTATTCTCACCCCAACTGCCACCGGTGCGTCCGAGAAACTCCCTCGTATCGGAATTCCACACAAACTTCTTCCATCCTCCATCACCTTTATTCTGAGCAGGCATTTTATCTGCTACAGGGCTTCTGCTCTGAACGAGCTGTGTCTCCTCTCCTGATTAAATCACCACGACGCCCTTGCTGAAGCCTCACCACCTCAAAGACACGGAGCGGTACCCGGGTCTCCGCAAGGTGCCCCGTGCGTTTTATCCGTCACGGCGCGGAGACACGCCCACAGCTCCCCACGCGCATCCACACTGCCACTGACCAATCAGAGAGAAAAAGAAAAGAAAAAAAAATCCACCTATGCATTTACGTGGAGGACCCAGTCAGGAGGAGGAGGAGGGGGGGACGCGATTTACTATAGCACGCAGATCTGTCCTTGTGGGCACATACTGGAGCTTCTGACGCGCGCGCAACATGCCACGTGATGACGTCAGTATGCGATGTGGCGGGAGTGCGGCGTTAATACTACGATCGTGCTAGCATAACGAATTTCCTAATAATGCAGATCGATTACTGCTTTCTGCTTAACCCAAATGAGGATGGGTTCCCTGTTGAGCCCGCTTCTTCTGTTTCTTCCTAATAAATGCCAGTTGCCAGTCGATGACGGTTAAACACGTTGTAGAAAGAGTTAAAAGTTTAAAGCTAAACATAATCTGATGAAATTGAATGTAATCAGTGACATTAATATTTCAGGTTGAAGCCCACGTACATGTCTGCCTGTCTTTCTGTACGGCAGAACTCGTTAATTCTTTCATTAATTAAAACTCATTAACTTATTAATACACTCACTCACTCTCACCCATCATCTATACTGCTTAATCCTGTATTCAGGGTCACAGGGGCCTGGAGCCTATCCCAGGAGACTTAGGGCACATGGCGGTGGTACACCCTGAACGTGTTTGGTAATCAGAGAGTGAATCGCAAATGAGAAATTGAAAAGGTAGATCAGATAAAGATGAAGTTTTGTCTTAAAAGCACTGTCGCCTTGCACCTCCAGGGTCCGGGTGTCTGTGTGTATGGAGTTTGCATGTTCTGATCATGCATGGTGGGTTTCCTCCAGGTACTTCAGTTTCCTACTCCAGTCCAAAGTCATGCAGATCAGGCTAACTGGTGTCTCCAAATTGCCCATCGTGTGTGTGTGTGTGTGTGTGTGTGAGACCTGCATTGGATTGGTATACCCATCCATTATAGACCCTGCCTTGTGAATTTCAAGTCAAGTCAAGTAGGCTTTTATTGTCATTCCAACCATATACAGTTAGTACACAGTGAAACGAAACAACATTCCTCCAGGACCAAGGTGCTACATACATGCAACAACATAAATTTACAACACACATTTTTACATTTTTAAGTTAATCTAAAAGAACTATCAAATTTCTATACAAAAAATACACAATAGACAAAGTGCACGTGCAAATGTGCAAACAAAGAGGTACATGACAGACACGACAATGTAACACATAACAGTACTTTTTTGATGAAGTATGAATTAAGGTAGTGGGAAGAGCAGCAGTAAACAGTTTAAAAAAGAGTATTGTGTGCAAATAGCAGTCTATTAGTCTATTAGTGTCCTCTAGGCCCCGCATGACACTGTATACAGAATAAAGCGGTGTAGACGATAATGAGATGGTGCAGGTGTTTGTTTAAATTGGGTTAAACTTCAGGCAGATATCTAAGTCCTGCTAAAGTTTCATTAAATTCGGTCGATTTAAGATGCGCCCAAAGGCTAACACATATGCAGTGTCAAAACTTGTGGTTTATACACACGTGGACAAAATTGTTGGTACCCTTCGGTCAATGAAAGGTAAACTCACAATGTTCACAGAAATAACTTTAATCTGACAAAGTAATAATAAATAGGAATTCTATGAATGTTAACGAATGAAAGTCAGACATTGCTTTTCAACCATGCTTCAACGGAATTATAAAAAAAAATAAACTCATGGAACAGGCCTGGACAAAAATTATGGTACCCCTAATTTAATAGTTTGTTGCACAACCTTTTGAGGCAATCACTGCAATCAAACGATTCCTGTAACTGGCAATGAGACTTCTGCGCCTCTCTGCAGGTATTTTGGCCCACTCCTCATGAACAAGCTGCTCCAGTTGTTTCCGGTTTGAAGGGTGCCTTTTCCAGACAGCATGTTTCAGCTCCTTCCAAAGATGCTCAATAGGATTGAGATCAGGGCTCATAGAAGGCCACTTTAGAATAGTCCAATGTTTTCCTCTTAGCCATTTTTGGGTGTTTTTAGCTGTGTTTTGGGTCATTGTCCTGTTGCAAGACCCATGACCTGCGACTGAGACCCAGCTTTCTGACACTGGCCAGCACATTTCTCTCTAGAATCCCTTGATAGTCTTGGGATTTCATTGTACCCTGCACAGATTCAAAACACCCTGTGCCAGATGCAGCAAAGCAGCCCCAGAACATAACAGAGCCTCCTCCATGTTTCACGGTAGGGACAGTGTTCTTTTCTTGATATGCTTCATTTTTCCGTCTGTGAACATAGAGCTGATGTGCCTTGGCAAAAAGTTCCATTTTTGTCTCATCTGTCCATAGGACATTCTCCCAGAAGCTTTGTGGCTTGTCAACATGTAGTTTGGCATATTCCAGTCTGGCTTTTTTATGATTTGTTTTCAACAATGGTGTCCTCCTTGGTCATCTCCCATGTAGTCCACTTTGGCTGAAACAACGGCGGATGGTGCGATCTGACACTGATGTTCCTTGAGCATGAAGTTCACCTTGGATCTCTTTAGAAGTCTTTCTGGGCTCTTTTGTTACCATTCAGATTATCTGTCTCTTTGATTTGTCATGAATTTTCCTCGTGCGGCCACGTCCAGGGAGGTTGGCTACAGTCCCATGGATCTTAAATTTCTGAATAATATGTGCAACTGTAGTCACAGGAACATCTACTGTAGCTGCTTGGAAATGGTCTTATAGCCTTTAACTTTAACATGCTTGTCTATAATTTTCTTTCGAATCTCCTGAAACAACTCTTTCCTTCGCTTCCTCTGGTCCATGTTGAGTGTGGTACATACCATGTCACCAAACAACACAGTGACGACCTGGAGCCCTATATATAGGCCCACTGACTGATTACAACATTGTAGACACCTGTGATGCTAATTAGTGGACACACCTTGAATTAACATGTCCATTTGGTCACATTATTTTCAGTATTTTCTAGGGGTACCATCATTATTGTCCAGGCCTGTTCCATGAGTTTATTATTTTTTTTATAATTCCGTTGAAGCATGGTTGAAAAGCAATGTCTGACTTTCATTGGTTAACATTCATAGAATTTTTATTTATTATTACTTTTGTCAGATTAAAGTTATTTCTGTGACCATTATAAGTTTTTCTTTCAAGGGTACCAACAATTTTGTCCACGTGTGTAATTGAAAGAGTGAGTTCTGACCAATGTATAGACCAAACCTTTCTTTTATTTTTGTACGTTCCTATCCAGATGCAATCCTTTAAATGCACTGAAATGCATGTAAACTAATATGAAGTGATTGTGATATATTAAATCTTAGCAAAAAGGGTCAATGTATTAATTCACTTTCCATATTGCTTATCCTGTATAGAGCCGCGTGCGTGTAAGGGAGAATGTGTATGTGTGTGTATGTGGTATGGGCGATGATGTTGGGGTGGGGGCGTGTCTGGGGTGGGGGGAGGGGGGTGATAGTGGGGGGTACAGGACTGGAGCCTATTGCTCAGAGCACAAGATGGGAGACACCCTGGGTTCCATCACAATGCAAAGTCACATGCACATTCCACTGAAAATTTGGAAACACCAGTCAGCCAACAATGTATGCATTTGAATATTGTAGGTAAACAGGAGTTATACATGACTTGCCACACAAAAGAACTAGGATACATCACTAAATTAGTGATAATTGTCCATATGCTCAGAGTGAAATCTTTAATAATTTAATTTATTTTTTTGAACAATTATATTTGCACATTCTTTTAAAGGCTGGCAATAATTTTGACCATGTTATATATTTAATATGTTTAAACATATAATTTCACATGTGTTTCACACTAAGTCCAACCCCTTATCTAATGCATCTGTTGCACACTGACCACCCAGAACAGTGCAGCCCACCAGAGGTCACCATTGCTGTTGTACTAACTGGTGATAATCCCTCCCAGTTTTGATCACTTAAACACACACACACACACACGCACACGCGCACACACACACACACACGCACGCCCGCATGCACGCACGCACGCACGCACACACACACACACACACATACACACACACACGCGCGCACACACACACAGAAGGGGGAGGGGGGGGCTTCAAATTCTATTTCGTGTGGTATCCTGTGTGCGATAGATACACTGCATCTCAAAATTGAATATCGTGGAAAAAATATATTAAAGATATTTAATTTAAAATTGAGACTATTTACTGGTAAAGTTAAATATGTTCATTTATTATTACACCCTCCACAGGTAAACCACAGAAGGTCATCACTGAAAGGGCTGGCTGTTTGTAGAATGCTGGATCAAGGCCTATGCATGGAATATTAACTGGAAGTTAAAAGGTGGTAGAAAAAAAAGGTGCACAAGCTACAGGGATGACTGTAGCCAAAAGAAGATTGTCAGGCAAAGCCAATTCAAAAACCCCATAAGGAATGAACTGAGGCTGGAGCCAGTGCATAGAGCGCCACCACGCACACATGCATAGATGTCTTCTGAAAATGAGCTTCAACTGCTGCATTTCTAGTATCAAGCCACTCCTGAAACTTAAACATCTGAAGCATCTTACCTGTTATAAGGAAAAAAAAAGAATCGGACCTTCTCACAGTGGTCCAAATTCCTCTTGATGAAAGTAAATTTAGCATTTTATTTTAAAATCAGGTTCCCTTTAGGAAGAGTGAAGAGCCACAGAATCCAACTGGCTTGAAGTCTATTGTGAAAATCTATTGTCTATTGTGACCAAAGTCAGTGCAGCCATTCTTTAAGCGATTTTACAGCAAGTTCCTTTTCCAGCAAGACCTGGATTACTGACTATGATATGACTGAGCTGGATTGGCCAGCCAATTTGTCTGGCGTGAACCCAAAAGAGAATCTATGAGATGTTGTTAAGAGTTAGCTGAGAAATATCCACCCCAACAATACGGATAAGCTGAAGCCTGCTATCAAAGAGTCTTCATTATAGCCTCAGCTAGGCCTTACCCTATCCCTAACCCTAGGGTTATCATCAGCAATTTGTGGGAGCTTCTCCCTCATTGCTTTTACAACCTTGATTATATGTTTTTCTCTGCTCTGTGTGCCATTTACAGTATACAGTATGTCTGCTGGTGATGAGATGGGGATATAGAAGGAGAAAGAATATATAAACCCCACCAATCCACATTTCTGCAGATAATTAGCCTTATCTTGTCATGTGTTGGATGGAAATGTTCTGTGTATGACCTTTTGCTTGTTTTTGACCTGGCCTTGGAATTGGCTTGCTGTATTTATGAATACTTTGTAAATCGAACACTAGTGGTTAGTAGGAAGTTGGTGCCATTTATGTTTAGCATCTTGGTTTTTGGTTAGCACTGGAGTGAGATTTTTCTTTTGTTTTTTTCCTTCTTTCTTTGTTAGAGTAATTATGTTACTTTGGGTTTAATTAGAGTTCTGGGATTTTTATTTAATTTTTTATTTTTACCCCTGTCTGGCTTAAGCTTTAACCCCTTTTGCAAAATAAGAGAGATTATAAATAAACACAAAGTTGATATTTTGAATTCATATTATATTCCTTCTTTGTCACATTCTTTACACGGAACATTTAATACTACATTAAAATAAAATACACTGCTGAGCCAACCAAAGGTCACTATTTGGATTTAACTATCCAAATACTTAAGAACCTGTTAGTGAATAATTACAGCATTGATTAATATATTTTAGCTGACAACCATTCCTTTTAACTCTAACTGATGCAAGGCATAGTTTCTCATTTCTTCTACATGTCAGAAGGCATATTCCTGGTCATGAAAATACATGTTCCTGTGTTTCAGAAGGGTGGATAAAAAGGTACAAAAATAGCAAGGGGTCAAATTATTTGCCTGCATCATAAAAAGAAAACAACTAAGGAGATTGCAGAAATGAAATTTCTGGAATTGGGATAAGAACTGTCAAATGCATTGTTAAAAGTGATAAACCATTAAGTTGCAGTAGAACTGAGGTCAGGTTAAATTATGTGCATGATTATGGCCATGCAAGGAGGACATCACTTAAATGCTTGGTAAACTTTCATTATAAAAAAAAAAAAAAATCACAGCTATGACAGCTATGTAAGAGCATTTCTCCAAACTGTGTGATGAGCACTCACAAGATTGTGATCAAACATTTATATGGTCAAAAAAAATGTTTTTACTTGGGCAGGGTAAGACTTAGCAACAATATGGGGCAATAAAATGGATTTAACTGGCTGCCTGAATGTACTGAAAGACCACTGATTGATTTTTTTAGACTTGATTATGGGAGCATAAGGAATCATTTTCACCATCGATCACCATTGAAGTCTTTGGTACATGTTGGTGATGACATTAAATAATGTTGTTAAAACAATGCTCCAGTGATTGTGCACAGTAATCGAATCTAAATGCAATCCAATGAAGTATAAGACTTGTGTATTTTCCACATAGAAAAGAACAGGATTCAGGACTTACATACATATTTTCTGTGATATTCATTGCTTGCAACCTTATACTTTATTTCCCTTATGGTTTGTCTATTGTCCCACTGTACAAATGCGAACAGCTACTTGTGAAGTTATATATACATGTGGCCAGTAGCTGAAATGCATGATTTTTTTGGTCATTTTAGCTTTCCTCTAATGCTGACAAGGACATACTATATATAGCATGTAACAAGTACAGCTAAAAGCTGAGTTTGCTGAATGGTAGAAAATGTTGGATGGCCTGCATGTACTACAATAGCCTGTCTGTATACCACTGCAAATTCTTTTTCAGTGACTAATTCAATTACATTTTCAATTCCGTCTTATTTATATAGTGCTTTTAACAATGGTCAATGTCACAAAGCAACTTTTGTGAAAAAAGTGTGAAATTAGTATTAAAAGTGTGAGAAAATATGCATTAATCTAAATGATCAGATTGTCCCTTTAGATTGTCAGATTGTTAACTTTCATCTGTTTTTAGAGTAGTGATAAGGAAGACAAAAGACTGGAAAGAGATGCATGGTGACCTGAAAGCTATTCATGATTACTCAAGTACATGAAGAACAGAAAGTGGAAGCATTGTATAGGACTATTCCTGTGCAAACTGACATTATACATCATTAAAGGAAACATGAAAGGAGCAATGCACTCGGTCATATTAGAGATTATTAGAGTTTTTATCTTATCAGTCAAGTAAGTTAATTTGCTGACAAATGGATGTAAGATGGATGGAGGAGTCCAACAAAGCAATGATGTCCTCAATCATGCAGTCAAAGTAACTCCATATGACCCTGCCAGGATCCTGACAGAAGGTTTAGATACAGTAGTTATTGCCCCCTCTTTACATACTCATCATTTAATGGAATGTGCATTTGTTTCAAATATTCATACACAGGTGCATTATATTTATCCCCAGCACTATAAATAACTGCCTTGATGACGTCACAGACCTGGCTATTTTTATATATATATATTTTTTTTTTAATCAAAAGCTTTCACACACTCATATCAGGATAAACTGCATAACTTCTTCTACTATCATCACAGCCAGATGTTTCAACATCAATCAGTCTCTGTCAAGAAACTGTGTGTATGTGTGTGTGTTTGTGTGTGTGTGTGTGTGTGTGTGTGTGTGTGTGTGTGTGTGTGTGTGTGTGTGTTGAACTAAAACTGCTGCTGTAGCATTATTACATTTTGACCTTGAGACGTGTGATGACTCGCCATTTGTGTTGCTATGGAAACAGTAACTGCCACTCATTGCTCAGGCAGATATTCTGCACCTTGGAGATCACTAATACACAAAAAAGAGCTTTATGTTCTATGTAATTGTCATTCACACACATAGCTGTATTATGTAGTATGTTATGGCCATATAACCAGCATTGTACAGTAATTAGCTCATCCAGGACTTGACAAAAGCCAGGATATCAGGTAAGCAGTACAATGTGTTCCCATGAGGCTGGCAAAAGAGGAAAGTGTCTGCCCAGAATAACATTCCATCAATTATTTATATAAAAAAAAAACCCACATGTATTACCTATATCTTATTGTGAACAGCCCAGTACAGGATGACATCGACCCAGAACATCAATATCGACTCAGCTTTCTCTTACAGTATCACAGATCCTTTACTCATACTTTAGCATAGCTTATCTTATAGTTCATTTGAACAGTATTTGAGTATAAGCCCGAATACACAGCCTCCTATACTATAATACACAGTAGGCCAATCAGTCAGAAAGCTTTCATCAGCTCCCCAAGGTTTTCAACAGGAAATTCTTTCATACCGTTTATATCCTACATTGCTAGGGAGGAGGAGATACATGTTAAAGTGTCTGCTGGAAACGTGACCTGAAATTTATAATCCAGGTTTTGATCACTTCAATAATGTATTGCAAGTGTACAGTTTTTCATGTTTTCAGTTCTACATGTTAGCTTTCCATGTTCACGTATAAATGTTGAATTTTGTATTCTTCTAGCCATTTTTTTTGTTGTTGTTGTTGAAGAATTCTTTTTTTGTCTTTTACAGTAAAAGAGTGTTAAGTGTGGAAGGGTCCCACATGAAAAGTTTGCAGTTGGTAGTAATAGTGGTAGTCTCAGGGCAGTCACAGACAGAGGCGAAACACACCTGATCATGTTTCTTCATATGATGAGTAAAATTGTGTTGTTGATGTGAAAATATGCAGTATACAAGAATATTTATCATACCTACCAAGAACAAGTAAGGCCATTCAACAGACATGGGAAGAAAAAAAAATATATAAGGAAAAATAATTAAGTTGGTTATTGTAGAAAGAGTCTCTGTAGGAAATAGAATTTATTTTTGTTCATTTCTTTGTAAAGGTAATAAAGCCTTTTGGGTTTTTGGCAGTTGGCAGATAGCTTTTCAGTACATTACTGCCACCTACTGGACTGAAAGGTGCATCAGTAGTTAGACAGGAGAAAAAAAATCCCTAAAATTATCACAAACTATGCCAGTTTTATCATTTGTTATTTCAAGTTATTGTTTCTGAGAACAATTGGCAACCTGTTAGCAAGCTTATCTTAGGTTTGGTTTGTTATTCTTCCCATCTCCCGTCTTCTGCATTATGATTCTTTACAAGAATTTGGTCTCATCTATGACTGATTAAACATAAGAGGATGTTTTTAGTATAGGCTTGAAAAAGTTACAATTCTGACCAGTTCATGTAAACTACAGTAATAGGAGGATAATTAAGCAATATCACACTCACGGTCCTGCTGTTGTGCTGAATATCAGCACTGCTGTGATGCGATCTTTATTTTAAGCAGTTATTTTGGTTCACCAACACATATCCTTCTGAAACTGGTGAAACTAACTAATTGTGAATGGCAGCGCTGGCAACTGACAGTTAGAGTAATTAACAGGGATGAAAGTACTTACCGATACTATGCCGCCAAAAGGGGAGGAGAATAAACCATGGACATTGTAATCTTGCTTTATATTTACACTTATTGCAATTTAGAATATGTATGTACAGGCTAGCAGTTAAACCTTATGTTTAAAAAATGTGTACGACTCTTTAATGCCAACATGTTCGACATGTTTTACCATATCAACATGAATATTTAATTTTGGTTACGAAAATTAATGCTCCTGAGAGCCAGTTACAGATTATGAGGTTTGCCTCACAGCCAATACAGAGCATTATATCAATATTTGATTATAAAAATTAAAATTCATGGGAACATGTAATTGTTATAAATATTAAATCTGTCATATTTTAGCAGTCATCAGAGGGAACGTACATGGAATACAGAAGAATAACAATATATTAAGGCACTATATAAGTGACATGATGTCATCCAGGAAAGTCTGTTCCTTTCAGCAGGACGGTTGCACTTCACCTGCTGTCTGCTTTAACTGCTGATTGTACCTATAAAACAGGGAGGCATCTCTAAATAAAAGTCAAAGCATACCTGGCTATATAGTTTATTCTTCTGCTAAAGTTACACCTTACACACACACACACACACACACACACACACACACACACACACACACACACACACACACACATATAAATCATACTTTATTTAACATTAATTTATATTAGAATTTTGTATACTTTAGTACTGTAATTGGTAAAGCAGTTTAACAGTATATAGTTATACAGTTTATAATATAACATAACATAACATAACAAAATATAATATAATATACAAGGTCCCTATACATGTTTTATTGTCTTGCATGTAAAACAAGTGGGAAATACAGCAACTTTACTTTCCTAATACAGGGGTTAACAAACTCGCCTTCACAAGCTTGACACTTTCCCTAGTTCATCTATCTCTACTAAACATTTAACCATTATTGAGTATCTTTAAGATAGGGGACCAGAGGTTATGTTCCAACTTCAGTGGGAATGTTTTTTCCAGAGTACAGGAGAGGAGGGTCTGAGATATCATTGGAACCTTGTATTCAGGAGGATCAATGCTAATTCTGTCCTGTCAATGGAACAATGGACCAACTCTTTACCCTTAAAAGTGGAGGGCTCATGAGAGTTTGCTTAACCAGTTTAAAAGGGTGTGTTGACCCTCCAGGTACTGCATCAAGCAGAGGAGTTGAAGTATCTCAGGACCTTGTTCAAGAGTGAGGGTAAAGGTGAGACAGAACTTGACAGATCGACGCAGTTTATGAGGACATTGTATGGGTCTTTCATTGTAAAGACAGAGTGGAGCCGAAAGGCAAAGCTATCAATTTACCAGTCAGTCTTCATTCCAAACCTCAATTATGGTCACAAGCTCTTAGTAGTGACTGAAAGAATGAGGTTCCAGAATCAAACGGCAGAAATTGGGAGGAGCTCAAAGAGTTGCTGCTTTTTTGCAATGAAAGTTGTTAGTCAGTTAAGCTGGTTTGGGCAGCTGTCCAGGATGCCTCTCGGAATGCCCCCAAGGGACATGTCCGACATGGAGAAGAGCCTGAGGAAACCAAGGACTAGATGGAGAGCTTATATCACTTGCTCCAGTCATGCCCCGCGTAGTCCTTTGAGGATGATAAGCTTGCTCTGCCTCACACAATGACATGATGCTCTGGCCAGGTCCTCCCCAAAGGCCCAAACGATCATGTTAATGTGTTAATGTGTTAGAACCCAATAAATGGGCAAATGTAAAGAATTGATTGATTGAGACAAGGGCCAAATTGTGATGGCTAGACAACTGAGACAGGACATCTCCAAAACAGCAGCACTGCAGTGGGATGTGTGTTCAAGGAAGGAAAAGCAGTGAACCGAGTCATGGGCAGCCAAGGCTCACTGATACACATGGGGAGTGAAGGCTGGCCTGAGTTGTCAAATCCAATAGAAGAGCTACAGTAGCTTAATCTGCTGAAACGCTTAATGCTGGTTCCAGTAAAAAGGTGTACAGTGGATGACAGTTTTAGTGGAAAAAGTGGGAACCTACTCAGTGTTAGGCAGCTGGTCATAATGTTATGGCTGATCGGTGTGTATATTGCGCCAATAAAATTAATTAGTTTTTTTTTAGAAACGTTAGTTAGTTAGTACCCCCTCTTTTAATTATATGTATGTTTGTGTATAAACATAATCAAAATAATCTGATATTATTGCGTCTCAGGATTAGGTAAATACAACCTCAGATGAGCAACATATTTTTTTTCTTTTTTACTGTGCAATAATTAAGCCAAAAGGGGGGAAAAAAAACGTGGGCAATACTAAGTACCCCTTACTGCTTTTAAGAGATCTAGTTGCAGCTAGATGCTGCTAATTAATTGATCATCAGCAGGTGTGCAGACTGTTATAAAAGCAGATGTTTTTCAAGTTACTGGTCCGGGACATACAGGTGTGTTAGCACAATGCCAAGAGGGAAGACATAAGCAATGGTCTTAGAGAACCAATTGTTACTGCACATCAATAAGAAAAGGGTTATGTTACAGTCCATAGCAGCACAATGTATGGTTTTGACAGACATGTATGGTTTGATACTAAAGGTTACCAGGAGAAAGCTTCTTCTTTCTAAAAAATAAATGGAAAACCACAAGCCACAAGGCTTCTGAAAGAAATGTGGAAAGTGGAGTTGTTTGGCCTTAATGTCCAGTGCCACCCAAAACCAAACAGCATTTTAGCAGAAACACATCATACTCATTGTCAAGCAGTGAAGGCATGATGATTTGGGCTTGTTTTTCAACCACAGGACCATTGAACCTTGCAGTCAATGAGTCAGCCATGACCTCCTCTGTACACCAGGGTATTCTAGAGGCAAATGTGAGGCCATCTGTCCGGCAGCTCAAGTTTGGTCAAAATTGGATTAATGCAACAAAACAGAGAGCCAAAGCACACGAGAAAATCTACATCTGAATTTCTGAAAAAGAAAAGAATCAATGTTTTTGGAATGGCCTAGTCAAAGTGCAGACCTCAGTCCAAGTTAAATGCTTTAGTGGGATGTTAAGAGAGCAGTGCATAAGCGAGTGCCCAAAAACCTCAATAAAAATGAATCTAATATTATAAAGAAGAATGAACCAAATGTATAATAAGGGAGCATAAAGGATTAGACTTTGGAACAATGCAAAAAGGTCACATGGTCTGAGGAGTCCAGACTTCTCCTATACAAGAGAGAGTGATGCCTCTGAGGAAGTGCATGAAGCAACAACCTCATCATGCATAGTGCCCAAGTGGACAAGACTCTGTGTGGCAACAAAAGGCAAGATGACTACATGAATGTACTGATCTTAACTCTGTTACAGGTCTTTAGGATGTGCTGGAGAAGATTATGAACTGATGAGAAACATGAATGTGAATGTGTACTATAATCAAATCTAATGGTGAGCCCAGAAATATAGAGTGTCCTTTTTTTTTTTGGCCGAGCAGTGTAGTTATGCATGGACACTTACCTCCAAATTCTCAGGAGTTGGGTGCTTCCACATAAACCCAAGAAGAAATTTACTGCAAAGAGTGCCCAGTTCTTGGGAATGATCACTAAGCAGTACCGAGACCAAATGAAGCCTAGGAAATAATATTGAAAGCAGGAGCAAAGCAAGTGATTTAAACAAAATATTTGGAATGCACCTTCACAGGTTTTCATGACTTCAAAATATAATGTCGTAAATCTAAATGAGGATAATCATCACACGTGTTGGCTAGAAAAAATTTGCTCTGCCTAGAATGTGTAATATTTTACAGATAATGGGCACTTCACACTAGTGCTGCCATTTACTCCTAATAACGTGACTGTGAGCTAATAATGAATCCAGAAATGCTGCAATAGCTACCAAGATGTCAAATACTGTATGCCTTACACCACAATATGCTTCTATTCTAACTGTGTATTTTTTTTTAATCCTTACTACAGCCACAATTTGCCATTTGCATTTTCACCAGTGAGTCCCCTGTACAAAAGCTAAAGGCAAATTGGGTGACAGTTTCTTGCCTACATATTCCAGAGAGGACACTGTCAAATAAAATCTTTGTGGCCATTAGGCAGCGAATATTTCATCTCTTTAACGTGACAATTTCTTTTCAGTTCCCTTATTGCCCCAAAACAGTCTGCATCTCATATACATGATCCTATATAACTGATATAAAGTAAAAAAAAAAAAACTGCACTATTCTGTTACTATTTCCACACATGAAAGAGGAGACATGTGCCCTGAAATGAGAAACTACTGTACCTGTGGCAGTGATGACACACGATTGGGAGAGACTCAGTTTTTCTGGTGGACGTGTCAAATCAGAAAAACCAGCAAAAACCAAGCCCTGCAGAAAGATGGCACAGAGTACACATATGTGACCAAACGTCTAGAAGCAGCTAACCATCGCACCAGAACAGTTCGTTACAGACTCAACACCCTTTGCTGTTGACATTTTTTTTTTTTAGGTTTTTGCTAGATTTTGGAGTGTGGCTGTGGGGATCCGTGTTCATTCCGGGACAGAAGCATTAGTGAGGTCAGGCACCGATGTCAAGCCAAAAGGTCTGTGATGCCGTCAACGTTCAAATTCATTCTAGTTGTTCAGTGGGATTGAGATTAGAGCTCTATGCAGGCCACAACATTTGTAGCTTTCATTTGCTGATTTGCAGACATTATTTAAAAATGATACATCTTCTTCTTCAGGCCTAAACAGTTACAGCTGGTAATGTCTACTCTTGGTTTGAGGCAGGAGTATTGCTGTTCAGAATGATAAACGTTTGAAAACGAATATGAAAACCATGAGGACCAGAGAGCTATCTACAGGGAAAAAGCATAATTGATAATTCAACAAAGACTTAATGATCAGAAATTAACTCTGAAATGATTTACAAATAAAATATGAAAAGGGCGTGACGGCATAAAAAGACACCGCATTGTTTTGAAACTTGGCTCTAAAGCAGCTGCAGCGAGCTTCCTTCAGAGGTCATATATCTAACATGAATGGAATGTACCTGTGTACAATTAAAACATCAGATGATCTCGTTATAAAAATACCTGTTCCTGGAATTATGAGCATTAAGGAGTAAGTATTGATCTGGGTTAGGTTAAAAATATCCCAAACTTCAAACACCCTAAATTAAATCCAAAAATGGAAACAACAAGTCATGCTGGTGAGGACACAAGAGAAGTGTGGTTAAAAAAAAAAAAAATCCTATATAAGAAGGACATTAGTCACAGAAGCAAACAATAAGCCACAGGTCCCTCTAAAGGAGGTCTGAGGAGGAATTCTGTTAATTCGGCAACAACACCAGCTGGACACTTTGGCCTTTACGAAAGAGTGTCAAGAACAAAAGTCTGTTTAACAAAGTGCTAACCCTAAGCCTAACCCTAAGAAGACCATCTCCTTAGTGCATGGTGCTGGGAATGCTTTCAATAGCAAAGCCTGGGAAACTGTTTGGGATTGAAGGCAAGAAATATGAAACCAATAAAACCAATCCTAGGAGAAAACCTGTTCCAGTCTGTATGAGATTTGAGACAGTGGCAGTGTCCTTCAAACAGAACAAAACTCCTACGTTTACTGTTATGTGGAAGTGGGTCACAAACAATAACCTGAATGCGCTAGAATGGCTCCGGCAAGGCCAAGTTTACCACCTTGTGAATCTGTGACAAGAGATTTAAAAAAAATATTATTGCTGTTAAACAACTGGCAGAAATAAGGCAAAAATAAGATAAAAAATAGCGCCTCAAGATGTTTACACCTAATAGAGACTAATTCTGTCTGACATGCATGCAGCAGTAATTGCAACCAAAGCTGGACCTTAATACCGGGGGTGAATACTTGTGCAACTAACAAATGTCTGTTTTATTTTTTTAATTAGCCTTTTAAAATAATCATTCAGATAAGTTTCTTTCAATTTCATACTGTAACTGTAAATTGTACCTAGTAATTGGAACTAACATTTCTAATGCTGACAACTGAAACAATAACCAGAACGTGCTATTTATTTAATGAGGTGAAATATATATTTTGCTTAAAACTGTCTTCTGGTTCTTCATATTAGCTTTGCATTTTTTCTTAGAATATTACATTTATGGACAATCACCATCTTAAAGATGAACAATAAATGTATATTTTTTATATATGTTTTAATTCACCATGCTTAATAAAGTCATAAGCCATTACAACAACTACAGCCAGCTCACCGAGGCCGAGGCAGCTGACAGATGGATAAGCTAAGTCACCGATGGTACCAAAATAGCTTTCTGCCTGATGGCAATATGTGACTAGGCTGCCTGGTGAGTAGTTTATAGTCTGAATATCAATTTCGAGAGCGAGCGAGAGAGAGAGAGAGAGAGAGAGAGAGAGAGAGAGAGAGAGAGAGAGAGAGAGATTTAAATAAGAAGGTATCTCACCCATTTAAAAACTGGTGCCCAGAAGAAAACTGTCTTTGGTCCTAGAAAAACAAACAAAAAACACAGCTACAAAAACAATGTTGCTCTGCAGAATATGAATAATTGCATTTACTTTGTGCTCTCTATAGGAGGAGTGCATGAGCAAATGTTGTGGGAAATGATGGATGATGGTGTAGGACCTAGAAGTTTAAACCTCACCTCTGGAGGCATTCTGGGTTTAAAGGACAAAAATCACGTACACTGAAAATATTTTATGCACATACTGATTCACGACATCAGAGGTGATATTAACTTGTGTTAATATATTTATATGTGTAATATTATTCAAGGAATTCCAAACTTGTACATTGCTATGTTCTATCCATTGAATAACACAACAAATGTACAAGGTCCCAAAAGTGTGGATCCACAGGCAAACAATCAAATGAGTTCTATTTGTTCTATTTGATGCAGTACCTGACAACATAAGATCAAACAGAACTCAGTCCCAGGTACTGTATCAAGTTTAATCAAATGAGATAAAAGTTCTATTTGATCTTATCTTGTCAATTCCAAAGACATTGTGTGGGACAGGAATAATAATAATAAAAAAAGATTAATGTAAGGAAATGCCAGTGGATCAAGACTTTCGGATCTTCATACTCCTGGCCAAATATACAGTACTCTGTATTGAAACTTGTTAGTCTATTGACTGTACTTGATGTTTTAAGTGGAAGATTGAGATTGGTCTGTAGACTGATAGTATTTCTTTTTATTTGGGTGATTGTTTAACTTTTAGTGAGCATAGTTCAACTAAGGCAGTCACCATAATTTAGGCCACCAACTTTGATGTGCAAAAACTAGTACAGTTAACAAAAGAACAACATGGCTGCAGGTGGATTTGGTTGAGAATTAACCAACACAAATACACCATAAAAATATAGGAAAAAAAAAATTAAACTAACTTTACAAAATATAGCACAATCAAACATGTTTGTAAATTGCAAAAGATTTTGTGATCCAAAGTGAACGTTGCACACATTCTTGTGAAAGAACTGATAAACCAAAGAAATCAATGTTATTCAGAGGATATAGGCCAAACACAAATGATTGAATGTCTAACATACCTAACATTCTCTCTTATGGCATCTTATGGCGTATTATTTTATGGGACTGATATACTGAAAAGTATTACAGGAAGAAACTTTTTGCTATTTGTTGTTTCCAGTTGCCAATGGACAGGTAGGTGTTCTTACAGTAATGTATGAAACAGAAAAATAAACAAGGCAAAATGACCCATTTAGTCTCAAGTCACTGTAGTACTGTATGCATGTGTGAGCCTGAAAGATAATAACAGTGTTCTGTTTAGTATTCAGCTTAAACGAGGCACTGGCCTACACTTTGCTGGCGTTATCTGTTACTGTATGCGTTATGCCCACACAGTGTTTGTGTTGCCATTGTACATTCATCACATGCATTGTGACCTTGTAGATAATTCTGCTGTTATTTTATCTTGATTCAATTAAGTGTTTTGAAAGACTGGAGATGCAGCTCAAGTTTTAAAAGTGAAAGTGATCACAGGTCTGCTTGGAAATCAATTTGCTGTATTAAATATTACTTTTCCCGCATGTTTGCTCATGGCAGTAGAATGCAGCAGGTTGAACACGTCCTGTACCACAGGTGACCAGTAGCACGCTGGATCAAGGTCGAGCACATTTTGCTTTTGATTACAATTACAGCAGCAGGCTGCACACAGCACGCCTCAGAGGTTTTCATTGTATTCTGGCACCTTATAACCCATTCATCTTGTAAAACTGTATGAATAATATATGATTACCTGCAGGGTGGTTGTACAGAGGTCTCAGTTTTGGCGGAAGCACAAGCTCGATTTTGTCCAGCGTCTTGTGATATGTGACTCTTAGACCAGAGGAATAATAACGCAGGAAAACTCGAGCGCCGTTCATACTGATTCTAGCTGTCGAGTCGGATCCAGAGAAATGTCCAGTCACACGCAATCTGCCCGGACAAACGTGCGCACAGTCTCCCCACCCTCCGGTACGACCTATCACAATGTCGTCAGAAAAAAAAAGGCGTATTGTCACCAAGCATAAGAGCGCTGCTTAATTTTAATCTGCGCTAAATGTGTCCTGCAGGTTGCAGTTGCCTTCAGACGCCACATCGTGCGAGACACGAGACAGCAACACTGGGGTTCAAAATAGTCCGGTAATAACTGGATGATTAGTAATTCTGCATCTAATTATTATTATTATTATTATTATTGCAAAAAAAGTGCAATTAACTTAAAACACGTGAAGAATTACAGGAAAGTGACAGTTAACGCTTCCGCTTAAAAAAAAAAAAAAAAAAAATCCGGTACAGTGTCGTGAACTGCACAGTGTACAAAATTTCTAGCTCATAGAAACTATAAAATCTGTTGTGTGTTATCCAGAATTTTATATATTCTGTTCCAAATGACTAAATTTGATACAGAATTGTCCTTACAGACTACAAACTTCCGCAGCAGGAACAGAAACGGGGCATTTCAGAACGCGCTTAGAAAAAAAGAAGAAAAAAAAAACAGAGAGAAAGTAAACAGTTGCCTCAGAGATCAAGGAAACTTCAGGCTGTCATTTTCTAAAAAGCCAGATCAGCTTAATTCTGACTCAGTTACTATGGCAACATACTCTTTGAAGCTAGAACGAACAGGTGTAACTTAAACTTACCCCGAGTTTCTTCTCCTCTTTAGTGGAAGTCTGCAACTGTCAAGTCCACGTGTGACTGTTTCCCTGACGATGGGAGTGTTCTGTTTAACATCAGTGACGCTGAGCAGGCTTCCTTGGGCTGGCAACACGTACTGTACACTTTTGTGCTGTTTCCATGTCCCACACAGATCCATAAGATTCATTTAAGGAAAAGAAGTCCACAAATGCAAAAAAAAAAAAAAAAAGCAAGAATGGACGAATACTTTTTGCTGACACATGACAGATACACAATACACCATTGATTCAGACTGACACGCCTCCCCAGTGTGAATAAAAACAATATGCTGTTTTAATCAAGGCTTCTTTATTTCCTGCAAGGCACAAATGGATTACAGTAGTTCTTTTTGTTCAAACGAGTAAATAGGCTTGTCAGCAACCTTTAACTGATGTTCCAGCATTTATATTTAAATATTTGCATTTTGCATCTGCAGCTGTATGTGTTCAATTTCTACATTTGAATTTTTAATTGGCTTCTCCAAATTTCACCATTGATTCACGAGGAACTGTAGGAACAAAAATGACATTCGAAAATGCATTTTACAATATCAGGTTTAATTAATTTCATCGCAAGTCATAGGCCAATGCTGAACAATCTGTGGGCCAAAGTAGGGTTACAGTTGCTTCACCTTCACAATCATGTTTTAGATATAAAAATTATTACTATCAAGAAGATGGACTCTTTGAGCACTTGAGAGATTAAATGTTCAATGTAAAATGTCTAATATGTAATTATAATATATGTAAATAAAAATCTACATTTCTAATAAAGGAAAAATATTAAGTGTTAACTGTTACCCTACTTTCAGCCCTCCCTGTATTATGGCGGTATGTTATGCTGTGGAGGTGGATGGACTCCCTTCCTGATTTTCATTTTCAGCAAAAAAGGCACAATATTGATGGTACAGATTTTATTTGTAAGGAGTAATAGATCTTCTTGCATTTTTCCTCTCTGTGCAGCTGAACAAGTTGTGTTCAATTGTAAACAATTATTAAAATAAAAAGAGTACTTAGAACTGCATGAAGGTCAGTAACTTGAATAAGATGAAGAAGCTTAGATTGTAAAATTATAACTTTACTCAGAAATGTGCTCCGAAAAGTGTAATTTGAACTGTGCTCACGCCAGCAGGTGTCCAAGTGCTGCAGATATACAGTAACAGTGTCCTGATATTCAGTACAAAAGCATGACCATGAGTGTGATATTGTTTTTATACAAGCGTTCCATGAACAACATTTATTACCATCCGATTATGATTTGTCTATTTAACCAATTTGCTCTGCCAACTCATTTACTTTCACGACTGGTGGTCCTAACCAACCAAGGAAATGCTGGCAAATGACTGTTGTGTGAAATGAAAAGCTATGGCGCTATGTAGGGTGTAGGGGTAGAAGAAAATTTGGAACAACTGAGAAGCCATTACTAAGGAGACAAAGTGTTATCTGTGATGCGATAGTGATACATATACTTAAAAATACAAGGGCAGTTGTATACTCATTCTGCATATTCATTGATATTTCCAGATTTCTGGGAGTATTTGTGCTTCATTTTTAACTGTATCTTTAAGCAAAGCACACGCCATGTCTAACACTTACTGTACTTCCGCATGAACCCTTCAGCTAATGGGGGGGGGGGGGGGCTTATGGTAAATTTAAGTAAATGTGCTAGAGAGCCAATTAGCTTCACAGAGTATGTTGCAATAATATTTGACTCAGAATCAAGTTGAACAGGCTTTTAGAAATCAGAAACTATGAGTTTCCTTGAACTCTTAGTCATCTATAGTAACTATATCTGTAACTAAACCAGCTTTTTGAAATACCCATCTAATGTCAGCTCCTCCATGTTTATACTAATAGACATAATAATAGGAAGATGACACATAGGCTACTGTCCACCATATTAGTTCAGCAAAGGCTGACCACTGTTAGGGACATTCAGTGTAACTGAGGCATCTTTACTCTTGTTGAAATCAAGTTCCATGTGAGACTGGGTAGGCTGGCAATAAACTCGATGCCTGCTTTTAAAGAAATCAACTGCACTAAGAGACTCAACAAAGAGAGAATGTTGAGGTGTCTTCGAACAGCAAACACATGTCTACAAGGCAGCAGCATTGAGCTTAAAGCTACACTGGCACAAGTCAATGAAGATCACAATGTTGCCCAGCAAGTTTGTTCTGACAGTAGCAGATTTGAAAAATTTGAAAAGCTGGAATTTCAATTCCAGGTAGCTTATCAGTGAGAACATCTCTTTAAGTCAAGTCTTTATTTGCCATTACAACCTTGATGTAGGTCCAATTCCAATTTCTTTTCTTGAAATTTTCCATACAAGAGCGAAATTGTATTTGAATTTGTCCATACAAAAGTGAAATTAGATCTTTGTCCTCAGTCATAATGAGCCATAAACAAATTACCATTAACATTCATGATAAGTGAACATGATATGTTGTACATACCAGAAAAAATGTCACGTATTTGTGAAATTACATAATCTATATTCACAGAATTAGTTTCTTATTTTTTCGCCATGCAGTGCCTCAAAGTGCTGGTATGGGCCTGGCTGCCCATGCCACTCATATTAATATCTGCATACAATACAAATTTTCATAACAGTGGATTTTAACATCCACACAAACCCATGATAAGCAATAGCTGACTTATGTATATGCATATGTGAGTAGAATCATACATAAAGAAGCCAAAGATTTTAACGTGATTAAGCTGTCCAATGGCAAATGACCTGTCTATTTTGACCTGGGATATTTATTGATTGTGGGAATCTTCCGTACTAATATGCTTCACAAACATGTTCTTTCCGTCATATGTGACCCGGACTTTGATGGTAAATAGATTTTTTTTTTAAAGTGCTAAAACATAAAAATAAACAATTATGTTGAAACATATTGCTCATAATATTATACAGTCCACTTTACAATACTGGGCTGGTTGACAACAATCCTGTAAAATATGGAATCATCGTGTAACTGGAAACTAAAAGACCAATTACATATTGAACTGATATGGGACACTCTCTGTTCTGTATTTTTTAGAATCACATCAATGAAATCTATTGGAGAGAAATATTACAGGTTATGCCACAAAGACAGGATGCTTCATATGCGATAGATGCCTAGTAGTAGACAGAATAGACAGTCACTGCATAGGATAAAAACTCATCTTCCTCTGCCTGTTTGTCATGTACAAAGAACAAAGAATGCGCTTCTTGTTGGTCATTATGAGGAGGGCTGGCACAGAGTGCACGAAAAAAGAACGAAAAGAAAACAAACATTCAGGATGATAACATTTCCGCAGTTGTTTTTATTTTTTATAATCTATCTATAGTATAACAATGCAATTAATAAAATAAATCATATTATAAAATGCTACCAAATAAACCCTAGTTCATTCATAATAGTATGAATAAATACTGTACATAACATATACTCTGCGAATTTGCAGATTTCCTTTCAAACCTTGTTGTTTCTGTAGATAAAGCATTAATTGCTGGAGACTTTAATATTCATTTTGAGAATCCAGAAGACCCTCTGAGAACAGCATTCTTGTCCATACTGGACTCAGTAGGAGTAAATCAGTGTATAGTAGGACCCACTCATAAAGCAGGTCACACTTTGGATTTAATATTATCCTTCGGATTAAGTATAGGAAATATAACCACAATTCCACAGTCTGAAGTTATCTCAGATCACTACCTTGTCTCGATTAAAGCGTGTTATAGTAATAATGTACGCACAGCACCGCGCTTCCACCTTAAACGTACATTTACATCAAATACAGAGCTTTATCAATAATCTTCCAGAATTATCTACTTTGATTGGATCGCCATCTGACTTCACAGAACTCGAACAGGCGAATGAATATCTAGAGTCAGCACTTCGTTATAGCTTAGATAATATCGCTCCAGTTAAAAGGAAAATGATTAGAGATAAGAAACTCGCTCCTTGGTATAATGACCACACACGTGCTTTAAAACAAACCGCTCGCAAATTCGAACGTAAATGGCGCCAAACTAAATTGATAGTATTTAAAATAGCTTGGAAGGAGAGCATCCTGAACTATAAAAAAGCTCTCAGTGATGCTAGATCAACATATTTCTCCACTCTAATAGAAAATAACAAAAACAACCCGAGATTTTTATTTAATACCGTAGCTAAATTAACTAAAAACAAGACCACTGCAGAAATCTCCACAACATCATCATGCAGTAGTGAGGATTTCATGAACTTTTTCAATAATAAAATCATAAATATTAGGCAAAAATTCAGGCTTTGAAACCAGACAATTTAAATAATTCAGATGATCTAACCACATCACATCAGAACTTAGAACACTTTACTCCCCTTGAAGCGAGGGAACTAATTTCACTCATCTCTTCTTCAAAATCGTCAACCTGTATATTAGATCCTATACCGACACATTTTCTCAAGCAGATAGTACCAGCAATAATAGAACCCCTGTTGAAAGTAATTAACTGTTCACTCAGTAGTGGGTATGTCCCCAAATCCTTTAAATTAGCCGTTATTAAACCGCTAATCAAGAAACCTGACCTTGACCCCTGTCTGCTTTCTAATTACAGGCCGATATCAAACCTTCCCTTTATCTCCAAGATTTTGGAAAAGGTAGTATCACAGCAGCTATGTTCACATCTACACAGAAATAGCATAAATGAACTGTATCAGTCAGGATTTAGGCCTCATCACAGCACAGAGACAGCACTTGTTAAAGTAGTAAACGACCTCCTATGGGCCTCTGATCAGGGTTGCGTCACTATACTTGTGTTACTGGACCTCAGTGCAGCTTTTGACACCATTGATCATAGTATTCTCCTTCACAGATTAGAAAAGGTAGTTGGAATTAAGGGAACTGCCCTCTTGTGGCTCAGATCCTACTTGACTGATCGTTATCAGTTTGTAGATTTAGATGGTGACCATTCCTCATGTTCTCAAGTGGAGTTTGGTGTTCCACAGGGCTCAGTTTTAGGCCCACTGCTTTTTCCCCTTTACATGCTTCCTCTGGGCAACATAATTCGTAAACATGGTATTAGTTTTCATTGTTATGCTGATGACACACAATTATATGTCTCAGCAAAACCAGATGAGAAAAACCAGTTTGCTAAAATTGAGCAGTGTGTGCAGGACATACGAGATTGGATGTTAATTAATTTTCTTCTGCTTAATCCTGATAAGACAGAAGTTCTAGTCATAGGACCACAAGTAGCTAGAAGTAAGCTTTCTGATCAGACTGTAACTTTAGATGGCCTTTCTGTTCCATCAAGTGCAACAGTTAAAGACCTCGGTGTGATTATAGATTCCAGCCTTTCGTTTGAAGCTCATGTAGATAATATCACCAGGATAGCTTTCTTTCACCTTAGAAATATTGCCAAGATAAGAAACATATTGTCACTAAATGATGCAGAAAAACTAGTTCATGCTTTTATCACCTCTAGGTTGGATTATTGTAACGCCTTACTGTCTGGTTGTTCAACTAGGTGTATAAACAAGCTTCAGTTAGTTCAGAATGCAGCAGCGAGAGTCCTCACTAGAACCAGAAGATACGAGCACATCACCCCTATCTTATCTACACTGCATTGGCTCCCTGTGAAATTTCGCATCGATTTTAAGATACTACTTTTGACATTTAAAGCACTAAATGGTCTCGCGCCACAGTATTTGAGTGAACTGTTAGTGTCTTACGATCCGCCACGCCTACTTCGATCAAAGGATGCAGGCTGCCTGTCAGTACCACGTATTATTAAAACTACAGCAGGGGGCAGAGCTTTTTCTTACAAAGCCCCAAAGTTATGGAATAGTCTTCCTGTTAATGTTCGGGACTCAGACACAGTCTCAGTGTTTAAGTCTAGGCTAAAAACTTATTTATTTAGCCAAGCATTTTTGTAAATAGATTAACCTTAGGTAAAGGAGCAGATCTGGGGGACTCATGGACGTAGAGTATTCTGGTGAACTGGTATGTTTAGATGCTGTCCTCCCACTCTCATTGTTCACTCAGGTTTGTTGACGGTGAGGTGATTGGTTGCTTTACATCTCAGGGAGCCCTCATGTTTGTGTTTCCTTCTGGCTCTCCCTTTTAGTTATGCTGTTATAGTTAGTCCTGCCGGAGTCCCTGCTTGCACTTTGCACTAATATACATTCACCTTATACATGTTGACTGTGACCATACCTAACTGCCATCTCTCCTTATTTTCTGTTCTCTCCTTTTCTGTTCTCTCTCTCTCTCCCTCTCTCCTTTCCCTCTCTCTGTCTCTCTGTCGAGCTATACATGTTCGCTCCTGAGTTGCCAGTGATCCAGACCCCTCTGCCCTCTGAAGCTGTCTAACCCGTCCTGGAGTCCTGCTTCTGGTTGGAGATCCCGTCACATGGATGCCCCGTGTGGTCTGCCTGGATGCGCTTGGTGGCTGGGGATGGTTTCCATGAAGACTGTCCTATCATCGATTGATGCTCTGGGGACCTGTGACTTCAGTTGTTCGATAGCTCAGGACTGGAATCTCCTACAGTCTACCTGAGCCTCCGGGAACAAACTGGACTCCTTTTAATTTAAATTTTAACACATCTCCTGTTACACTGAACTTCCAGTACACATTATTATGCTGATCATTCTCTGCTATCCGTTATCACCCAGATGAGGATGGGTTCCCTGTTGAGTCTGGTTCCTCTCAAGGTTTCTTCCTATTACCATCTCAGGGAGTTTTTCCTTGCCACCGTCGCCCTCGGCTTGCTCATCAGGGACAATCTTATCATTTTGATTCATACACATTGCATAAAAACTTACTTCTTTTTATTGTGTAAAGCTGCTTTGCGACAATGTCAATTGTTAAAAGCGCTATATAAATAAAATTGAATTGAATTGAATATACTGTATCATTTTACAGCCACATGTCATTCTTCAACATCTCCCATCTCGCCATAACTAAGAGATCTCCAGTGTCCTCTCTCAGTGACCACTGGCCCACTACACCAATACACACACACATTTTAAGAGGATTAAGGGATATACAGTATCAAGAACCTTCTGCCAACTTCTTTGGACTCCTCAAGTTTGCGTATCATTCCAAATGTTTACCGGATGATGTCATCTCCATCACCTTCCATCTGGGCCTGGACAATAAAGGTGCTTATGTTCGGTTGCTGTCCATAGACTTTAGTTCAGCATTTAACATAATCATCACTAATCAACTAGTCCCCAAGAGAGCATGTAGGTGGTTCGGCTGGTTGGTAAGGTACGTAGAAATTATTATTAATTTTTTTTTGCATTTCAAATGTCAGTTGTACCTACTGGAATAAATACAATCACATGCATCTGTTCCTTCACTTTAATACTGCAGTGCTACAACATGCAGAACCTGCCCCATGCATGGTAAGGTGTAAGGTTAGTGTTGTATGATGTACGGATACATCGTGTGAGTGTACATGCAGAACCAATGCCTTTATTTTCTGAATCTCTATCCAAGCTTTTTTGAAAATTGGTTTTGCACTGTTTTAAACTGTAACTATTGTATACATATTGCACTTGTGAATTTTGTACATATTGTAAATATGTATTTAGGATCCTGGGTGCAATTTGTGAAGTTATGTGTAACACGCTTTCACTGTGTATTGTACTACTGTAAATGGTTGGAATGACAATAAAAGACACTTTGACTTTTTTGACATCACTACTAGTTTGGTTTGGCATATGGACGATGAGCTGAAGTTTCCCCTTCCATTAACACACCTCGGCAAACTTTACTTCCGAATTATACGATTACACAATATACGAGTTATACGATTACACAGTACACAACTGAACAATGTTGTTTTTTGGTACTGTTTTTTTTTTTTTTTTACCTGCGCGAAACTGCTGCTGAGAGAGCGCGCGAGAGAAAACTAATGAATACCTCTTCTTTCGCCAAATCCGCCATATTGGCGTCCAGAAACTAAACGCGCATGCGCTAGTGAGGTTCCTCTGGAGCGTGCGTCGTTACGTAATTATGAGAAAAAAACACAATGTGATTTTCCAAATAAAGCCTCGCTTCGAGGCATGTGTCGGTTCCCTGAAAGTCACGTGGTTAACCACGAACGATGCCTCTCGTTTGTCGGAATCACGGAATTCACGCGACTCGTTCGCCGCGTTTACTGGTTAAAGCAAAGTTTCGGTCACACGGTGTCTCGCTGTGGTGAATCATCCTGGCCAAACAGTATTGGTGCTGATTTTTTACTATACATACATATATATATATATATATATATATATATATATATATATATATATATATATATATATATATATATATATATTGTTATATGATCCTGTCTAAAAATCTAAAAATTTTCTTTTTTTCACCTAGGTGAGAGCATTTTAGTACTAATACCATATTTGACCAATTATATATTTTTTCATTATTCATAAACTAAGATTCAGGAAAACGAATCCTTTTTTATTTTGCATTTCGCAATGAATTTTAGCCCAGGGCTCACTGAGGTGCATGGAGAGTGAAGGCTACTCTGTCTGATCCAATCCCATAGATTGTAGCGCAATACTGTAGCACAATTTGCAAAATGTTAATACTGGGTAGGATAAAGATGTCAGAACACCCAGTGCATCACAGCTAATTCACAGTTAATTCTTATTTGCTTACATGTAAAGATGGAAAATGCACACATTATATTAATGACCTCATAAACTCTAGCGTCATTACTGTGTCTATATTATTTTCTTTCCCTCTTTATAATTTTTTTCATTGTGTTTTCATTCGTGTGTTGAAATCCTTATTTCTAGCATATATATGGCGAATTTATATAGTCTATAGATTCCAAACAGAGGCTTGTTAGTTGTATTCATGTTCATGTTTATATTTAAAAAAGGAAAAAAAAAATAGAACGTCCTTATTTGTTCTTTACTTTTTCTTTTCTGCATTAGATCTTCATTTAATTTGTCATAGATTCAAAGATGGTGATCATTAACATTTCCTTTGAACAGTGGATTTTCCAAAAACACACGCACGCACGCACACACACGCACACACACACGCACACACACACACACCTGTCAATGACGAATGCAAGCTTCATCTTAACGTTCTTGGACACTAGATGGCAGTACAATGAGCCCTCAAACGAAGCTTCATGAAATGAAACATTTGGTGAAACTATTGGCTGGGTGCCTCACCACCTAACTGAGATTTCACATCATCATCTCTAACAGAAACCAAATCTACATTTCTAAAATACACCTACGACCAGAACTCACGTAGAAATATCCTGCAGGAAATTCCTAACGGTGCATATAATGTGTAAAGAATTACAACATTAAATACAACAATATAAGGAATTAATGACATAAGACACTACAGTCATCACTTTAAAATTCAATTCGAGGATTAAAAGGGGCATATTCGTATATAAATGTATATTTTTAATTTACTAATTATGCTTTATTTCAATATTAAGTAAATATAAAATTTTATATAATTTTATTTTTATTTATGTAAAAATGTGACACTTGATGCAGGAAAGGACGTGTTATTACGAGAAAAAGGTTACGTAATTATGAGAAAAAACGTAACGTGATTACGAGAATACCCACGTCACAGCGGGAAAACTATCACGTCATTCCGAAAAAAAAAAATGTTCTGTAGTTTTGATAGCTCATCTGTAGATGGCGCACTTATGCTCTGTTATCATGCTTTTCTACGCCGTTATTTGACAACTTCCAAAGAATCTCCAACATGATAGTATATTACACGTCGTTTCATATTAATTTATCAAAAACTCAACACGTTAGGATTTTTTAATGATGACACTGTGAATTCTTGTTATGTACACGGTCCTTATTTCCTGTATCATTATTTTCTAATGATCAAAATGTAAAACAGTCTAAGGTTATAAAAATTATTAAAAGTAAGAAAAATTACTTATGCACCTTTAAATAATGGTTTATTGAACGTGCTACCTGAGATCATTATTTAAAGGTTCTTACTTTTATTATTATTATTATTATTATTATTATTATTATTATTATTATTATATTACTTTTATGACTAATTAAATGTTTTGATAGTATATTTTACTTATCGTTTCCCTTTATCTTCTATTATTTTTTCCTAACAATTATATACAAACCTAAGTAAAATACTCCAAACTAAATGTTTTGAGTATTTTACTTAGGTTTGTATATACTGTAATTGCTAGAAGAACAAATTATTCTATATAATAAGACATTTTCCTGTATTTTACTTTCATATTTATGAAAATCAAATGCAGTTAAATTTGTGCTTATTTTATAAACTACGCCTCACTATCTAAACAATCTGACAACTCCATCTGAAACTACATTATACAGCCAAAAGTCTAATACTTTTGGCTGTATACACACACACACACACACGCACACTCCACCCCCTGCTGTTATTATAAACTCCCCCTTTCTGGGAAGAACGATAGCTATTGGAATGTGGATGTTGGGATTTGCCAGTTCAGTGACAAGTACATTAGTAACATCAGGCAAGAAGCACTGGCATGTACAGTACAGTGATTTAAAAATGTTTGAGATCACATTACAAAGCTGTGCATCTTTAAATATTTTAAATTAATATTGAACAGAAGCCTAAAGAATAGTCAAATATTAAAAAAAAAGAGTGTACATGTTCAAAATCTTCTTATGATTAAATGTAAGCAAATGTTTAATTTTGTCTCTGTTTGTCAAATTATGCCTAATATCTAGTAAATTATGTGTTTAAATGAGATCTAAAATGTGTCATAAGGATTTGCCCATACTTGTGGAGTCCATGTCAGCCCAAGTGCACATAGATTTTTACGAATTATTTTGTCGATAATACAATTTAATGAGACTTGCCGAATTTAATTACAACATAATTAAAAATAGAAACAATTTCACTAGTTGTCTCAGACTTTTCAATCCCACTGAAGTCAGCATCCTGACTTATCCCTAAGATGTTCATGATGGGTCTAAGGTCAGGGCACTGTGCAGAACTCTTGAGTTCTTATGTTGGAACATGTTTGGGCCTTTATCTCAAGTAAAAGGAAATGTTAATGCTACAACATACTTTAGATATAAATTCCATGCAGCTGTTTGCTTTCAACTTTGTAGCAATGTATGGGTGTGATAGTAATGCATCCACATACTTTTGGCCATATAGTTAACCCCTCAATTGTCACATATACATTACTGCGCAGTGACATTCTTTCTTCACACATCATACTGATATGTATTAATCAGCCATACAATTTAAAAACCACTGACATGTGAAGCAAATAATATTGATTGTCTAGTTAAAATCGCATCTTCTCATTTGTAAAGGGGGATAAACAATTGGAATTGCACAGGTTGGATGGGGTGTATTACAGTAGCCAGCAAATTAACAAATAGTTCTCAAAGTTGATGGGCTATGAGCAGGAAAAATGGCCAAGTGTAAGGCTCTGCATACCCTTGACTGGGGTCAATTACTTAGCCAAATTGTGATTGCTCAATGACCAGATCAGAGCATCTCCAAAACAGCAGGTCTTATGGGTTATTCCTGCTATGCAAGTGCTTTGTACCTAACAAAAAGTGATCCAAGGAAGACAACCAGTGAACCACCAACATGGTAATGGGTGCCCAGGGCTCACTGAGGTGCATGGAGAGTGAAGGCTACTCTGTCTGATCCAATCCCATAGAGTGTAGCACAATACTGTAGCACAATTTGCAAAAAAAGTTAATACTGGGTAGGATAAAGATGTCAGAACACCCAGTGCATCACAGCTGGCTGAGTATAGAGCTGCACAGCCTTAGAAGGGTCAGAGGGCCCATACTGAACCCTGCCTAACAATGAAACACCTAAAAAGGGCAACTGTGCATCTGTGGCTTAAGAAACAAGTCAGATCGATAGAAGCTCCACTTCATTACATACAGACCTTAAATACCTGGTCAGTACTTTCTTTTGGTAGTCCCTAAACCATATTAGGCAGGTGGGTTAATGTTTTGGCTGATCAGTGTATAAAATGCACTATCACAATACTCAGTATGATATAATTTTGCTAATTATATTAAATTATAATAGCTCTGTGAATAGCTGTTATGCATACAGCATATGCATGTATGGTCAAACATATCAGAGTTTCACTTTTTAAATTAAATTATGTAATAAAAAAATAAATTATATATAATATACATGCATCTCAAAAAATTTAAATAAGGTGAAAAAGTTAAACTCTCATTTTTTTTTTTTACAAGTAAAGTGAAATATTCCAAGCATTTTTGTTTTAATTTTGATAATTACAGCTTACAACTCACACACTAAAAAATGCTGGGTTGTTTTTAGTGGGTTATTTAAAGTGAATTGGGTACTTTTTATTTAACCCATAAATTAAAATTGGGTTGGAGTTGGGTTAGCTAGTGACAGCTAACATCACCCCAAAGTGATAACCCGTGTATTCAGTGGCTGTGTCAGCTTCATGTCTTTTTTTGGTCTTCCTCCTCACGCATTTAAGAGGAAATGTAAACGTTAAATATAAGGTCTGTATACACACTTTCACGAACCTATGACTGAATGTATGTAAAATCTATTACTGTTACCATGTTAAAGTTACACTTAAACTTTCAGCCTGGTCTGTGCTATAGCATGCTAGTTTATCTGACAATGGCTGCTAGCTAGCCAAACCAAAGAACCCCACCTGTGTATGAAAGAAACTTATATTGTCTTTCATACACAAAAATGTCTGAGCTTTTTATCTTTCTTTGTAGAATGCCTGCAGGGTGTATGAAGATGGTGAAGTGATGAATGAAAGCTAAACTGTTAACTGTAGTGCCAGCATGACGCTAGCATTTAGCTAGGTTGCTAGCGTTGGCAACAACATATAAAGAGCTGTTGTGTTACAAAACACTAATCTTCTTACAAATATGCACACTAGCCAACCCTCTTGATTATTCCATAAACGTTTACTTTCTTTAATTTCTTTCTTTCTAAGGTTGGAACCAACACCGTGGAATATCTCCAGCAGGCTGAAGTATCAAGGCCGAACCCCTACATCCTGAAGTTGGAGATAATGACCAGCACTGCTCTCAGACATTGGTGCTTCTGAGTAATAGTATCGTAATGATGTCGCTGTTGAGCTTATTTTCTATTATCTTGTGCTTGTGCTTTTGAAAAATAAATATAAATATTTTTTATTTTGAATATAAAAAATATTTTACCCATCCTGCTGGGTTAAATAAATAACCCATATTGCTGGGGTAAATTAACCCAGCATGTAGTTGGTCCAATATTTATCCAGCAGCATTTTTTAGGGTGCATGAAAATAAAAAAATCCAGTATATCAAAATATTTGAATGGTTTAATTTCAAATTTAGGTAAATTACTATTTATACAGAATAAATACTGTGTCTTAGTCTAGTTCGTTGCATTCATGTGGAATCATGCTATTCTGCATTGATGCTACGCTAATAAATTGTGCTACCCTAACCAGGTACTGCTTGCATAAATGTACATAATCTGTATGAACAATGTCTGTATTGTATTATTCACTTTAGATGAATCTTAGGACTATTTTGTCATTTCCATAAGCTAGAAGCCTTAATCTTTGAAATTAAAACAATAAAAAGGCTTGAAACATTTCTCTTTACATCTAACAAATCTAGAATATTTTTAATAACTAATAGAATGAACTGTTTCACAAAATGTCAAGATGCACCAGTTGTGTTATCTCTTCTGACATCTCAAGCAGATCATTCGTAAATCAGTTTGGTGTGAAAATAAGTCAATTTCTGCCTTATACAAAAAATGAGGGAAAAAATGTCATTATGTTATAAAAATGAAGCCTTTAAAAAATGTAGCCCTCCTTGTTTCAAGTGCCCAAACATGCACGCAACTGTAGATTCTCACACCGGGGTATGTACAGTACAGTATGTGAGAGTAAAAACACCACTTATGTTACCACTTAATATTACAACACACATACCTTATTGCACCACGACAATGTTCTATTATAATGTAATAGCACTAACACACAGGAGATAAAAAGCAGAAAATATTGTATGTTTTAATATTAAACATTTTTATTATTATTAACTGCGTTTGGTGTACCAAGTAGTGGCTCACTTAGTGGATCCAAAAAAGGATGAAGACACCAATTGTCAGAAGAAGTATATTCACACTGCATCGGTTACTCCTATCTGGAATCTTCTGAACGTTATTAGAATCGCCTGTGAAGCAGAAGCTGTGTTATTTCAGCTTGTTACATTTTTGTCACAATTATTTATTTACCTAGTGCTGTTGTAAGGTTGTTTTTATTCGGCTTTAACATCCCTGACAAAGTTGCATGTAAACATTAAATGATATAAAATGATTTAAAGTTCTGCTAAATTAATTCTAGCTGCACTGTTCTTACTTAAACGTTCTGGCATTCTGACATGGTTTACAAGCATTTCCTGTAGCTGACTGACATTCAGACGTAGATAACAAAGTTCATACCTGTCACAGTGACATTGATGACATGTCCCATAGCTGAGGTTTTAGAACGCTGACATTTAGCTTCACATTGATAAATGCCAGAGTCATTGAGAGTCAGCTGGTTAAATGTAATAAAAGCATCCTGTTGTCTTCTCCCAATGTTTATAGTCTCATTAATATGGATCACATATCTGTCAGGATCAGTAAGTGTCTCACACTGCTTTGCTGGAACTGTTAGACACCACGAGACCCAGACGTTTCCACAAGCATCTTCCTCATACTCTGCTGTGCACTTGAGGGTCAATGACTGTCTCTCCGATCTCCTTATTGGATCTCTTGGATATCTCACTCGCACTGTAGTGGTTTCATGAACAAGACAGTGTCTCATTTCAGCACAAACGTACACAGCAAAAATATCGCAATTTACATATTTCCCATATTATAAATAAATTATAAATGTTGCAGCAGGACTCACCCATGCCTTTAGGTAGAAATGGAAATGTAGAGATAGTAATGAAGAATAAGAACAAAGCAGTGGAACTTGTGGTCGGCATTGCTGCTCTGTTTCAACTATGATAGTTTTTCCACCACCCACCGGGTCACTTCCTCTCAAACAACAAGAGATTACAAACAGCATTTTCTGCTGAGAGCAAGGTCACGAGCTACTTCAGCTTCTTCTTTTTTTTACAAGCATGCAGAGTACTGTAACATCAACCAATATAGAGGCATAACCTTTACTTAACCAAGAGAAACCAAGTTTTTTTTTTTTTAATTATAGGCATGAAACATGACCACATTATAATATTTTTAAACAACAATCAAAGATCAGCTCTAAAAATTTTCCACCCATCTTTTGAAATAAAAAGAGATGATTACTGGGCAGCAAACAGCAAAAAAAAAAAAAAAGAAAAAAAAAAAAGGGAGCTCAGCATTTAATATTGTTTTTTCGCAGGTGCACCAGTATGAAAAGAAAATAAGTCAGACAGTGCAATGTGAATTAGTTGCCCACTTGGGATGTTTGGTGAATTTGAGTATCAGAGTTTGAGTATTAATTACAAACTCTGCCTTTATTTGCGCAGATGAGTTCTTTAATCTGGTTAATAATAAGGTGTTCGATACAGTTCTGGTCATAAGTTATGATATATTCTGGAAGAATTTGTCATAAAAAATTGGCAAAACAAATTTGTTTTATTATAACAGGATTCAAAGTTACAAAATAACATAATTATTAAACGAAACATACATACAGTAATACCAAAATAATAATAACAATAAAGAGATCCTCCCCATCCAAAAGTATGCATAGTTTTAATACTCTATCCAGTCTTGTGCATCAGTGATAGCTTCTGCTATGCTGTAATAACTGTGGATTTTCTCGTGGTTGTGATGCTGCCCATTCTTCAAAGGCCTCCAGGCCATATAAATTCTTGCATGCAATACACTTTGGAGTTTCCTTTCAAAAGCTACACTCGATGCTGCGTGAAAACGCTATGGGAACATCTCTTTGTTCTCCTGTTGTGAAGCCTGTGTGTATCAAAACGCCGAATACTTCGACTTATAACGTCAGTCAGGTGACGTCACCCGATAAGGTGCACCTGCAGGTTATAAATAGGAGTGAACCGGAAAAGAAGTGAATCCTCAGATCTTTTTGTCTTCAGGACCGCTTTGTGTTTGCGTGTGTGTGTGTGCCGCTTGACCCTGTGTGTGTGCAACAGAATCACGGTAGGAAAGAAAAACTTTATTTACCGATAATGGCAGAGTTGGTTGAGAGATGCGTGCCTCCGTGTGATAGATTTCTTTCGGAGGGCGATCTCCACGACTTTTTCTATGAGTGCTTGAATTTCAAGGAAAGTGCAAGCATTGTGATCTCCCTATTAAGGTGCTTTGCGCGTGGCTCGCTTTCTTTTAAGAGAAACCGCGAGCCGCAGTGCATTCCTGGGGCTCGCATGCGTATGAGACGGTATTTCCTCTTTCTCTCGTGCTCTCCCCTGGATCAGGAAGTTTTAGCGTCCGCTTTTCAAGCGTGCCATGGAGAGACATCTGTGATTTAACCTCATGGGCATCGAGGTCAGGGATCGCATTTTCCTCCTTGATGCCCCCCCCCCCCTCGCCTTCCGGTCGCTTTGGCGACGCTGTAAACACCGCCGCCACTAGGTTCGGGAGGCCTCTGTGAGGTTTCTCCCCTGCCGTGCTCTGGAGTCGGGACTGTCAGCCACCCAGTCCCGACCAGGTCTGGTCCCCACAAGGCGTGAGGCGCCGAAGGAGAGTGTGCCGAGACAGCTACCCCCTTGTAGAGACAGGGGAGGGACTCGTTGCGCTTCGCAATCCGCCTCAAAAAGAGAAAGAAAAAAAAAGCACCGGACTTGAGGAGCATTATCTCCGCCAAAAAGTAAGTCCTGAGGTTGACGTGCCCAGGACCACGGGGGTGTCCCCCCCGGGGAGGGGCGTGTAAAAATTCCAATAAGGGATGTGTCTTATAAAATTCCAATAAGGGATGAAGACTTCTCCCTGGCACCCTCTGGGGGCCATTGTCTAATCTCCACCACCACTGGTGTTTCGGGAAGCAGCGGTCTCCAGCAAAATGTTAGGTGCTCGGTTCCTTCCTGCCTGGTTTCAGGATGATGGCTCTGTTTCTGGCCCTGAAATACTTCCTCTAGCAGTTTAGAGGCTAACCTACTGCGGGTGGACAACACTGTGGTAGTCTCATATATCAATTGCAAGGGTGGACTGCGCTCGTGCCGCTTGAACAAGCTATTGCACCAGGTTCTGCTTTGGGCACAGGACAAGTTCCTGTCCATCAGGGCGATTTACATTCTGGGGCACATGAATGTAGGAGCGGACTTGATATCCAGACAAGCTGTGACACATGTGGACTGGAAACTCCACCCCAAAGTAGTCAGTCAAATCTGGGATTTTATATAGCAGAGGTGAACCTCTTTGCCTTGCAAGAGGCAGCACAATGTCCCCTTTACTACTCTGACTCCTCCAGATCCTCTGGGTCTGGACGCAATTTCCCACACATGGCCCAGATTACGCCTTTATGTGTTTCCTCTGATAGTTATGCTCCCAGGAGTCCTGGCGAGGGTCCATCAACAGGGTTTGCGCCTCTTATCGATAGCGCCCCAGTGGCCGACCAGAGTGGATGTAAAATCTCTCCTCAACGGCTCACCCTGGGTGATTCCAGTGAGGAGGGATCTTTTGTCTCAGGTACAGGGGACAATATTTCATCCCCGGACTGAGTTCTGGAACCTTCCTCTGGTTAATGCCCTAGTACTCTCAGAACATACATAGCCGCTATTTCGGCACACTCTGACTGATGAGGTTTCTGTGGAAAAGCACCATTTAGTTGCCCGTTTTATTCGTGGAGCTAAACGGTTGGGGCCGCCCACTAGAGTGACAGTCCCTTCGTGGGACTTAGCTATTCTGCTCGAAGGCCTGGCTGACACCCCTTTCGAACCACTAGAGTCAGCACCTGTCAGGCTTCTGTCTCTTAAGATGTTTTTTTTTCTCATGGCTATTACTCCTTTGAAGAGGATTGGGGATCTGCAGGCTCTCTCAGTCTCCCCATCCCGCCTAGACTTTGCCCCTGGGCTAGTCAAAGCTATTCTGCATCCTCACCCGAACTATCTTCCCAAGGTTCCATTCTCGACCATGCACCCAGTCGTTCTTGAAGCCTTCTGTCACAGCTCCGGAGACTTCACGTACTTTATGCTTGTCCAGTATGTGCTCTTCAGATTTACGTCCACCGCACTAGCCAGTGGCGTAAGTCAGAGCAGCTTTTCATTTGCCGTGGGGGCCGCAACCGGGGGCGGCCGCTACTAGATAGATGTTGTCACACTGGGTGAGAGATGCTATTGCCCTAGCCTATGAGGCGCATAGTCACACTTCGCCTCTGGGAATCAGCAGCAGTTGTGTGATGCGGCAGCTTGGTCCTCTCCACACACGTTTGTTAGATTTGATAGTCTGGATGCCAATGCTACTCCGAGCTCGTGGATCCTCGAGTCAGCATTCCAGAGCTAGGTCTGAGACCTCCTTGGCTATTGTGTGCACACGCTACACATCCTGGGAGTCCAGACACTTGCAGTTTGGCGGCGTTGGTATTCTCGTTCCCATAGTGTTTTCACGCAGCATCGATTGTAGCTTTTGAAAGGGAACGTCTCGGGTTACTTAGCTGTCACCCTGTTCCCTGATGAAGTGGGAATGAGATGCTGCACTTCAATGCCGCACTCCTAACGTGCCTGGACGTCCTTCAGACAAAATTGACCTGAGGATGTTTCCGGTTCACTTCTATTTATAACCTGCAGGTGCACCGTATCGGGTGACGTCACCTGACCCAAACTATTTTTCTGGCAGAAATCTTTGACATTGGTTTGGTCTCAACACACTGGAATTTTGATCAGTCATATTTTTTTCCAAAATGAGTCATATTTAACAAATTCTCCTGGGGTGTATAAACTTAAGAGCAGGACTGTGTTTATATGTATTTACTGTAGAGCTGTACAACTCAAACAATACTTCTTGCTATACCACAAACAATAGGTTTATATGAATGATAACAGTACACAGGAACGGTATATATGGTAACAGCATACACAGGAACATTGAGTTAATCTAAACCTAATAATAAATGGATTTAAAAGCATGTTGTGTAACAAAGAAAAACATGTAAGCATTGATGTCTGGTGAGGTTTCTTTTAAGGAGATGTTTATTTAACATTTATTCAGGAGAAAGAAAGGACTTCGCAACACAAAAAAATCTGAAGTCCATTCCTGTTATCATTATATTAAAGAAATGATAATCATTCCAACTCTCACGTATGCTGTTGCTCTTTCCCCTTTCTCTTTATCTTGTGTTATTATTTACATATCATACAACACAATACTTCTCTTTTTGACTCCTGACTGCAAGGATTGATGTCAACGTACAGTATGATGATCACCTGATTAATTTCGTTTTCCCTCTTGGTGTGGTTCGTTTGGGCAGGTGTGAATGCAGCAATCGCACTCTAGTTCGGACCAAAATCGGACCAAACAAGTGTACCGAGACCTCCTCGGAGAGGTGGGCTCGGTACGCTTTCAAACGAACACTGGAGCGGTTCGTTTGTGGTGAGAACACGTTCCCGAACTTGAACAGACCCAACTGCAAAACGTACTGCACATTTTTGGACTAATCGAGCTGCCGTAGTCAGCTGCGTTGTGCATTGTGGGATGAAGACTAGTATTTGTTGACAGGTCACTTAGCGCTTAAGCAACATGGCAGCTCACGGACAAATGTGGAGTTGTTTCATTGTCATAATATTACCTGATGGATCGTTGGTGATATTTCCGGAAGATGACCATGTCACAGTTTCGCAAAATTAATGCACGTCTCCTCCTGAAGTGACTTGCGATGCGCCTTCGCTGTTTGTAGTGCATTAAAACATTGTTTTCCAGCCGCATCCGCGCTTCATTCTCAAAGTGTATGCTTTGTTTGTATTGATGTATACAAAAATATAGCACACAACTACCAAGGTTATAATTAGGTTGCGAAGTCGTCTCTCCATACTAAAGAGCGGCATGTTGTCTGCCGGCTTTTCTTCCTGTCTGTGTTTACTTCAGGGAGTTCCTTTGCAAATTACCCGCACGTCAATTCTGACCAATCGAAAAGCAGATTAGGAAATACGTTCAATGACACATGTGGCCAATGAGTGATGTGGATGGATCACGTGCCTGCATTTTGGTTCGATTCAACTGGTTCGGACCAAAGTATGATGTGAAATGGAACCAAAACGTCAGAAAAACGCTACAATGTATCTGTTGTTGCACTTGGTCCTGACCAAATGAACAGAACCACAGGTGTGAAAACCATCTATAAGACCTCTGAAGGTGCCCAGTGGTATCTGGCACAAAGATTTCTTGCTTAATCTGATTGAGATCTGGGGTGATTTACACCAGTGCAAAACCTCGGACTCTTTAAAAAGTAAAGACTTTGAAAAGTCTTGTGTCCCATGTGCCCCAAAGTGTAAACAAATAGATTTACTTGTAAACCAGTTATATTAGTACAACACTCACACTACATACACACATGCCGCGTGCACACACACACACGCACACACACACGCACACACGCACACACACATGCACACACACACACACACACACACACACACACACACACACACACACACACACACACACACACACACACACACACACACACACACACACACACATATCTTATAATATGTGAAATTACATTAATGGGTTACACTGTTACAGTCAAATAGCTTATTTACTTCAAAAACATATAAGCATGCATATAACCTCAATGTTACAGTTAACCAGAAAATATGTATAATTCCCCTACTGGTCACATGCCCATGACTTTGCACCTTGTTTATTACTAATCATTTAGTCTATTTTTGTTCCTCGTTTCAGTTTCTTTAGCTTCTGTTATGTAATTGTGGTTATTTCCTAGTGCTATCATTTACTGTAGCTACTGTTTCATTATTCATATTGTTATTTCAGGTCCTAGTTTCTGTTTTATGTTGAGTGTCTGTACTCACCTTATTTATTAAAGATGTGTCTGCATGTGCTGTGCCTTTTTGTGAAAGACAGCAAAACCTAAACTTGGACAGATCCTCTTCTGCTCCATAATGTCTTTGGTGAGGAAGGACAGTATACCCAATATTTTGGCTCGAGCAAGGTGGCCAACGAGGACGGCAGCATGACAACTGTGTTGAATGAGAATCTAAGGGCCGTCACCAATGGTGCAGCTCAACCCACCCTTTGGTTATTCAGCCTGCACAAGTACACCTGAGCGTGTCACAATGCCTTTCAGCCCTCCTGAAATTGTTAGCCCACATCCCTGCCCTTCTAGGGATGTCACGGTGCTTCCCAAACCTCCCGAAAACGACCCATGCTTCCCAGACCTCCTGATTACATCATGGTGCTTCCCAGCTGCTTCTGTGAATGTAACCTTACCTTTCAGTCCTCCTGAGTCTCTACTGTGCCTCCTTGCCCTAATTGGCCGCATCATCCTGCTTTCCATCCCTCCTGAGAATGACAGGCTATCACCCTGATCTGTTAGAGGCTTTTGCTTTCTTTATCAGAGAACTCAAGAGCTGAGGGAGTGCTTCAAATGACACAACACTGTTCCTTAATAAACCCGCCCTCAAAATGTAATCATTTTTTGAACGATTCAAATATTCCACTAGGCCTTACCTCAAGAAAAGCTTTCCCTAACATACAACTGTGTAATTTTTCATGTGAAAATGAGTGTAAACGTATAGAGTGAAGCATTGAGAGGGCCTATAAAGTCACACAACTTTTTGTTTGAGGGCATAAATGCCTCAAAAGTGCCTTCTACAAAAGCCCATTTAGATGGCCACAGCACTGCCTGAGAAGGTGTTAGTTGTCTGTTTTACCTGGGAATAGTCCTATCACTTTGGCTGTGATGTTGGCATGTACAGTGAGGTCCAAAAGATTTTTAAAACATCAGTTTTATTTAAAAAAATAATCTTACTAACAACTTAAAATGACATAAAATGACAATAAAGTGAAATGGCAGGTCATATTAAACTGACAAAGTTTGTGCAAATTAAATATACATATAATTGTTACCAACAACTTAAAATGACATAAAATGACAATACAGTGAAATGACAGGTGACTACTTAAATCGACAAAGGTTTGTGCAAAAATGTATGATCTAATGTCATCTGAACACATGCTTTAATAAAAGAGATTGCATATATTACAAACATTAACAACAAGCTTTATTCATTTAAATAAATTTAGACTTAAATACATTTAAATAATAATTTAACAAAGAAACTTTTCATCTGTAAACAAACATGCATATTGAGTGCTTTCATTTGTATAAAGTGCTTTTAAGGGGGTTTTCCCACATTCCCACATTTGGTCCTAGAAAGAGGGGGAGGTCATCACAGTTCATTATAGCTTGTTAATAGAAATCACCAGGGGAGAAATCACTAAACTACTAAAGAGGAAACTCTAAAAGGTACTATTAGGACTGTCCAAAATTTCAGTTTCAGAAAGGTTGACAAAAAGTGTGGAAATGTGGGAAAGCTCCAAAGTCCAAAGTGGTACACAATCTGTTCCAGACTGCATTACTATGCTGAAGAATACTTTGTCCATACTGTATATATCAGACGTTTTCAATAAGGTGTTTTTGGTTTACTGTAAAAAAATAAAACAGAAAGAAAAGAAAAAGAAAGAAAGAAAAGAAAAGAAAAGAAAATTTAATTAGAAGACTGGCGAAATACATTATATTGTGTGAACAAACAGGTCAAGTTCGGCTACAAATATCTTTGCTAAACAAGTTCAGTGGAAATTATAACTCAGAGAGAAACCTTTTTTTTTATCCAATCAGTCCTCATTCAACCTAGCAAATACAACTCACACACGCACTCTTGTGCACACAAGCTACTGCCAGTTTCAGTTAAAATTATATCACTTTACATTACATGACTCCTACTAATTCTTTATTTTATTACATAACATTTACCATTAAAGCAAATATTTTATGTGTAATTATTATTTTATTTACATAAAAAAAAAAATGCAACCATCAGCAATAGCCAATTGGACCAGCTTACACAATCTGGATATGCAAATAGTTTGCTACAGTCCTTAGGCAAACTGTTAATTAGAATGCTAATTTATTAATTGTGACCTTGTCAAACCTTAACCTACATAGAATATGTAGGATATTGCTATCAGACAGATTCAGCAAACAGAAATTTAAATTCACGTTTAGAATTATAAATCATCAACTGAATTTTTCAGAAGGTTTGCTCCAGGTTTTTAATGCTTCAATTTAGATCACTACAGAAAAAAAAAACCCTCTTCAGTGAGATACGTAATACTACTTACTTTTCCTCCTCTGGTGATAAAGAAAAGCAATACAACTGACAAGAACCCCGCTGATTATGACGATAACAGAGCAGACATAATATCTGGAAGTATTTGGAGTCTCTGAAATTAGACAAAAAAATCAAGTGATTTTTTTGAAGGGATTCTCAAAGTATGGAAAATAATGCACAGATTCTTTTGTTAGCAAAAAAAAAAGTTCATACATTTCAGATGTTTAGAGTATTGCCCTTACCTTCATCCATCTGTTTCTCCACCAAAATGTTTTCAATCCTTTCTATATTGTCACTTTTAACCACACATTTCACATGTTTTCCACTGAATTCTGACAGTGGAATTGTGATATTGCTTGTAATTGTGACTGTGTTGTCCCCATTCTGTTTTGTATCGTTGTTTGATGGGTAATTACTCATGTTCTTTTCAGACCTCCAACTGATCACCGTGTTAGATTTCCCAGTTGCTGAGCAAGAGACAACAGTCTCCTTCTCTTTAGGTTTACTTGAAACCTGTGATGTTATTTTTGATAAACCTGCACACAGATCAAAAGGTTATTAACAGATGTTCTTTTTTTTTTTTTTTTTTTAATTGTGGTTATAATGTCAAGAGATCTTTAATCAAGGAAAAAGAACTATAACAGTATTTCTAGCAAGTTTCCCTTTACTACCATAACAATGAATTATTTAGTGACATATGATTTCTGAAGAGCAATGAACTATACATACATAAAGCAAAAGTAAAATATCTTACATTATTGTTACAGCAACTTAAAGTTACATTGCTACTACTATAGATTTTCTGATTTGTAAGACCTGATTAGCTCCACCTACATAGTCAATTAATATAATGAAGAAGCAGTGTGCCCCGTTATATTTGTACTATACCATCATATAACCATATATTATCATAATTTTTATTAAGCTATATTAGGATGATCAGACAACATGACCAGTTTTATTAAGGGTAAAGTAAAAGTTCTTCAAGTTCTTGTTAATTTATGTTTATTTATATTTGAGATACCTTGGACTTTATAGGGATCCAAAAAATGTACACACATTTCAACATGAAAAACATATGCCTCTCTTCTGACAGTCACATGATAGCATTAATGATGGTGCAACATCTTTAGAGGAAACATAACTGTTTATATATTATACATAATTGTTAGTGTTGGTTACTCTAAGTGTGGGTATACTCCCACACAACGACAACCTAGCTGGAGCCCGACATACTGTACATACTGTCTATATACGTATTTAGTTTTTTCAATAAGATCTTTCATATTTTTTATTTTATTTTATCTAAACATATTTTTTTTCCTTCAACCTTTCATTGAAAAACTGATTCAAGACTTTTTGCTTTTACAAAATGCTTTCTCCTCAGCTCCATCCTTTACTTTGATCTAATCTAGTAACTAACCTTACCTTACTTTTGATCAAGCTTTTAATTCGTCCAGACGTATTAAGATGATGCACTTTACCTTGGACAGTGAGGCATGCGGTCTTCCTCTCGGTTCCGGACGGGTACACACTGAAGGTGCAGACATAGCAGGCTTCGTCCGCGAAAGTCACGTCCTTGATCACGATAGTTGTTCGCTGTATTGACGCCACGGTGACGTTAACTTTGCCCGCGAACGCGTCGTCCACGTGGGGTTTCGAGCGCTCGGTGAACGACACCATGTTGCGCAGCGCTTCGCCTTCTCTCCTCTGCCATATGACCTGCTTCACTCCGTCCGCGTCAGGAAGCTCACAGGTTAACGTCGCGTCCTCCCCGAGCGTGACATTCACTCTGTCTCTATTCAGTATCCCCGCTGAGCAAACTGTGAAGTAAAGCGACATTACCATCATTGTAAAAGAAAAAAAAAATGCGTATTTGCTTCTGTTACATAATAATAATAATAATAATAATAAATGATAATAATGTTCCGGACACAATGTAAGCAATTCGTTAATATGCGAAAACATGTAGGTCTATAAAAAACACCTAATAAATAAAATACCTAATGTAAACAGGTTTAAGAAAACTAAGTAATCCAGCATCGTGCCTCTTCTTTCAAGCGACTTAAAACTAATGCCAAACCAAGGCTCTGAACTCTATATAAGAACTAAAAGTGAAAGCAGTGACTCAGGGATACTTCCCGACTGTAAGGAAAATCCCAGTTACACATGCCCGTATATGCCCATGCTCTCTCTCTCTCTCTCTCTCTCTCGGTCATCACTTTACCTTTACCTATACCTGGGTAACTACCAGGAAGATACCAGGAAGATTTGTTACAATGTAGCTGACAGCATCACCGTGAAAATACAAGAAGGAAATGTTGTCTGCATGTTCCATGTGTGGGAGATTTAACATGGAAGCCTGGGAAACCCACATGCACAACATGCGCACATTTTCACACAGATTGTAAACCAAATGAATTGAATCTGAACTCCTTGGAGCTGCTAGATGACAACTCTATCCAGTGTGCCACTGGTAATATGGAGCTACCAGCTGCAAGTTCACCAGGGAGCTACACATGCAAAGGAATATTTGAATTGTAAGGGAAAAAAAAAGTGCAATAAGGTGATAAAATTATAAAAAATAAAAAATGTCTGTATTTGATAGATCAGTTCTGCTAAGCATTTCTAAAACGCAGCTCTTTGAGGTCTTGATAATCGGCATACGGTGCGACTGCCAGTTAGTTTCATACCAGACAGATAATACATCCATCACTTTACTGTGATTTAATAACAGTGCAACAACGTGGAAAACTAAGGACAAATACAGATTGTTAGCATTGCTGAGATCATGAAACATGTTACCCAGAGAAAGTGTGTTTGCATGTTTGTGTGTATGTGTGTGAAAGAGAGATAAAGAGAAGAAGTGAAACTAATAGTGACTCTGTGTTATTCCCCACTGTTCACACTAGAGGCCAAATCAGCGATGTTGTCTTGTGAGGGGAATTTATATGGAAGTTTGTTCAGTGATTTATAGTGCCATTTTACTGTAGTACACAGTACTTTCCAAGCAATAAGATATGTCAACATCAGTTGTGTCAGTAACAACCAGAAACATCACCTCACTTAAGACAGTAATCACAAGCTCGATATGACAGACACCTACGTTAAAACCACCACACACTTTTGACCAATGTTTAAGGGAAGCAAACTGAGATCTGGCATGACTGGAAGGACCATGGACTACCCATGTGGCTTTAGCAACAGTTAAAACCACAAACAAACAGTAATCCACTTATTTTGTTGACTTCCCAGTCAGTATGATTAATGCTAATTTACCAAAAAAAAGTAACTGAAGGAAGTGACAGAAAAGTTAACAGTGAGAAAAAGTCTGTACATGTGTATTGAATACAGCATCACAGTGGGCAGAGGTCCATTCTAAATGTTATACTAATTCACACCAGGGTATCAAATATATACATTCATGAGCTATATATTAAATGTGCTATAACCAAATAGAAGTGTGTGATGAAAAAATACTGCACTATCATTAAGGGGCAAGAATAAAGCAAGGTTTTTTACATGGGGAGTGCTGGAATTTTACTACGACATTGCAATGGAAATGTAATTAAATACTTATCCTTTAACATGCTTGTGTGTTTATTTCAATAATTATATCACAACAACTGAATTCTTGTTGAAAATTTTGATTAGTTTTCTTTATATTAAATAAATTGTATATTAATATGCACATTTGAATACATTTTGGTTCCTATGGTCTCATATACCGTCTCTTGTTTGGTTGATCATCATAATCTAAGACTGATGATCATCAGATTCAAAACATGTAATTATATAAATATGCAAAACATTCTGTACTGTATTTAACATTTAATGGATATCATGTCAGTGCTTTGTCAGTTTCCTGATACAACAGATACTTCATGTTTTCATTTATGTTATACCAATTATATACATTAATTTATTAAATTCCATATAATCAATTTAACGTAAGTAAGAAGAAATCACCACAGATCGAGACAGATCCCGAACAAACTGTAGCAACATTAAATAAATCCATGTTAACAGAATATGACAGAATAATGGCCAACAAACGACTGAAAACTAAGGATTTAAATAATGCTATGTAGAATGTAAAGATGCAAAACACAGAACAAAGATAACTAGATTTAGCTGTGAGCTATGACAAGAATGCTGGGAACTAAAGAAAAGTAAAAGACCTCAAAGCTAACACAAATGTCTGTGACTGTCCACTGCCCAGAGAAAAGCCTTGGAAGCTGGGGTGCACTGCAGGCAAAACTTTTTTGAAGACAGGAGACAAAGGTCATCATGGCATCATGTTGGGTCAGCAGGGCATGATTTAGGCTAAGCATATATGGCACATACTTAACTGGCATAGGAGGTTGTCTCCTTGATCTCCGAATTGTACTGTGTATGCTGCCAGGTTGACCTCCACAGGGTGCTGGGCAGGAAGCGGATTTGAAAGCTGAATCAATACATCGGCACTGGCATGAAAGCTCAACCTAGAAGCTTTGGGGGTGGCAACACGAGCACAGCTTAACCTAGGGGCCAGGGGACGTGGAATCACTCAGGTTTGCTTGTGTTTGTTCCTGTTTAGTTTGTGGATTAGTTTTGGATCACAGTTTCTTGTGTTTGTTGTAGTTAACGGTTGTTGCTTTCAAGTGTGAGCATTTAATCCCTGCTAACAGTTCATTTCCCACTCATTCCTCATCTAGACCTTGCACCATGCTCTACCTGAGCCTCTGATACAGAACAGTATTCCATGTTCCTAAGTCTTTTCCTTTCCTCGCTTCAACTCAGAATGAATAAACTTCATTCCCCAAAGGCTAAATGTATTTTTTAAAGTCATGTAGCTGTTGCTGTTACAGATACAATATCAATATTCTGTGTCATTGATTAATTAAAATAACTGGACTAAATGTTATATGAATGTGAGCTGATCATCTCACTTTCAGTTTCTCCTCGTTCACACAATTATTTTTTCCATCAGTCATCCTGAAACAGTGGCTAACATTTCTGTGACAAAGCATATTGTTTTCAGCCTTTTACTACAAAAGTGTGATGAATGCCCTCTACTGGTAGAAAGGCAGACACAATACAACACAGTATGACAGTATTAAAACTTCACAGCTTTGAAATAACATATGGACTTGTTTGATTACTAAAATCATTATTTCAATATATTATTTTTTACATTTTATTTTTCAAGTTTCTGTAATGACTGGCATTTATCTTCAAATGTAGTTGCAAAAACCATTAAACATTATAGTTACACTGGTTCTCTTGGGGATCAGGCCAGAAATTACTTGTCCCAGAAATCACTGATTAACAGAACCTCAATTTAGAGCCTACAAAAATGCTTCACAGAGCTCAGGTAGCAGACACATCTCAACACTTTTCAACATTTTAATATTATTTTATATTTTCAATGCTTTGAGTATTGTTCTACAATAAAAAAATTAAACAAAGATAAACAAATTAATTACAAAGTGTGTGCAAACTTCTGAAGTTACATGTCCACATATTGTTTTAGTGAATGGTGTTGCAGACTACAGGAACTCATCTGGAAATTATTGCCATATCCCAGCTTTTCACATGTTTGGGCCATTAAAGGAGTTCCTGAAAAGTACTGTGAAAAACCTGACCTTGATGGTATCCAAGCACTAGTGAAACCTGGGACACATGCATTGGTGTAGCAGGGGATTATATAGAGAACTAATGGAGTTTTTAGTTTCATAAAAATTGTATCTTGTCAAGCTTTAAGCATGTCCTTATTTAAAGCAATTAATTGAGCAGCTATTTTTGTAGGCAATGAGGATTTATATTATTTGCACTGCAATCATGATAAAGTAGTGTATATTAAGCAGTGCTACAATGTGTGCTCCATAAACACCCATCTTATTTTGGAGAAAATGGTTTGACAGGACAGGTTGAAGCAGGATCTCATACCTGATCTCATACCTCTGCCCGTTTGACTGAGGGTGATAACCAGAGGATAGGCTTGCTGTTGCTCCGATTAACCTGCAAAATGCCTTCCAGAACTCTGCTGAGAAATGGGGGCCACGGTCGGAGACAATGTCGGAGGGGAGGCCATGCAGACGGAAGACGTGGAGGATCATCAACTCAGCCGTTTCCTTGGCTGACGGGAGCTTTGGCAAGGGAACGAAATGGGCAGACTTGGAGAAGCGGTCAACTATGGTCAGTATACAGGTATTGCCATCAGAATTGGGGAGGCCAGTAACAAAATCCAGGGTGATATGAGACCAAGGTCGGCGAGGAGCTGGGAGAGGTTTTAGGAAGCCAGCGGGAGGTTTGTTGGTCGACTTGTTCCTAATGCAGGTGTCACAGGCTGTCACAAACCCTTGAACATCCGCCTTCATAGATGGCCACCAGAACCTTTGCTGAAGGAGGGATAGGGTGTGGGCTCTCCCCGGGTGACAGGCAATTCGAGAGCTGTGTCCCCATTCCAGCACCTGGGATCGGACGGACGCTGGGACAAAGAGGAGGCCGGGGGGAACGTTGCTTGGACCTGGTTCCCAATTAAGTGCCTTCTTCACCTGCGTTTCAATATCCAGGAGCGCGGCCGCCACCAGGCAATGAGGAGGCAGAATTGTCTCACTTGGTGATGGGTCTTGGGGCATGGAAAACTGTCGAGACAGGGCATCAGGCTTTATGTTTTTGGAGCCAGGGCGATACGAGAGCACGAAATCAAAACGAGAAAAGTACAGGCTCCACCTGGCTTGACGGGCGTTAAGTCTCTTGGCTGACCTGAGATATTCCAAGTTCTTATGGTCGGTCCAGACCACAAATGGAGAGGCAGTTCCCTCCAGCCAGTGCCTCCACTCATCCAGAGCAAGTTTAACTGCCAACAGTTCCCGATCTCCTATGTTATAATTCTTCTCAGCAGGGGAGAGACGACGGGAGAAGAAGGAACAAGGGTGCAACTTGTTGTCCTTTAGTGATCTTTGGGACAAGACAGCCCCAATTCCTGACTCTGAGGCGTCCACCTCCACCACGAACTGGAGGGACGGATCCGGGATGATTAATATGGGTGCAGATGTGAACCTATGTTTTAGGTTGGTGAATGCATCCTCAGCCTGCTTGTTCCAGAGAAAAGGAGCTTTGGTGGAGGTTAACAAGGTGAGAGGCGCCACCACGGAGCTGTAATTCCTAATGAAGCGCCTATAAAAATTGGCAAACCCCAAGAATCGCTGGAGATCTCGTCTTGTGGTGGGTGTGGGCCAGTCGGTGACAGCAGTTAACTTAGATGGCTCCATCTGAAGGCTGGAAGGGGCGTTGATAAAGCCAAGGAAAGACACAGACTCTTGGTGGAATTCACACAATTCACAAGACTTGTCGAACGTGCAATCTGTGCTCCTCCAGAGAACGAGAAAAAACTAAAATGTCATCCAGGTACACAAAAACGAAAATATTCAGGAAGTCTCTGAGCACGTCATTAACCAAGGCTTGAAAAACAGCAGGAGCATTGGTAAGCCCGAAGGGAACCACTAGGTACTCATAGTGGCCTGTGGGTGTGTTGAATGCAGTCTTCCATTCGTCCCCCTCCCTTATCCTCACTAGATGATATGCATTCCGCAAGTCCAGTTTGGTGAACACACATGCTCCTTGCAGAAGGTCGAAGGCCGTGGTCATGAGTGGAAGAGGATAGCGATTTTTAATGGTGATGGCATTCAGACCGCGGTAGTCAATACAGGGATGAAGGGACTTGTCCTTTTTATCCACAAAAAAGAAACCGACTCCAGCCGGTGAGGATGAGGGTCGGATGATCCCTGCTGCCAGTGACTCAGTGATGTATTTATCCATGGCTTCCCTCTCCGGGGCCGAAAGGGAATACAAGCGCCCTCTTGGGGGGGGGTAGTACCTGGGAGGAGATCGATGGAGCAGTCGTAGGGTCTGTGGGGCGGCAGAGACAGAGCACGTGTCTTGCTGAACACTTGTGTGAGGTCCCGGTATTCAGAGGGAACATTGGAGAAGTCTAGGTGTTCTTCCTTGGAAACAGGGTGTGACGAGTGGGCTCTGGCAGAGTGGAGGCATGAAGACAGACAGGCAGGGCTCCAATCCAAGATGGTGTTCTTGGCCCAGTCAATGCTGGGGTTATGTCTGCGCAGCCAGGGAGCCCCCAGGACAACAGGAGCATGAGAACCCTCCAAGATGAAGAAAGAGATGGTCTCAACATGGTTACCAGAGATTCTTAGAGTGAGAGGGGGGGTGCGGCGAGTGATGGATGGTAGAGAACTTCCATCAAGAGCCTGGACTGACAATGGGGTGTCCAAGGCCAGAAAGGGTATTCTTAGTTCCCTCGCAGTAGCAGCGCACATCAGGTCTTGGTCAGATCCAGAGTCAATGAGTGCTTTGAGTGGTTGGGCCTTGTTCTGGAAGATGATCATGATGGGTAGCAAGGGGCGTTGGCCTGAGAGATTTCTCTGAGAGAGGTCCCCCAAGACTCCCAGTTTCATTGGAGGGCCTATTGTTTTAACGGGCACTGAAGGCGGAAGTGGCCTACTTGGCCGCAGTAGAAGCAGGCCTCCTGATCCCGCCGCCGTTGGCGTTCCTCAAGAGAGATCCGGGCCCGGTCTATCTGCATAGGCTCAGCAGGGGGATCGGTAGTTTGTGGATGGGTGATTGGTCTCATTCTTACAAGGGGTCTGGTGCGTTCTTGGCGTCTGAGCCGGAGGCGTGCATCGATGCGACCTGCTAGATCCATGAGACCATTCAGGTCTGAAGGGAGCTCCTGAGAGACCAACTCATCCTTTACGGCCTCGCTCAGTCCATGAAAAAACACGTCGCACATTGCGCATTCATTCCATCCACAAGAGGCCGCCAGGGTGCGGAACTCGATGGCGTAATCGTAGACTGAGCGTGCTCCCTGATGGAGTCTCAGCATCTGCCCAGCTGCCTCCTTGCCAGAAAGCGAGCGATCAAAGACTCTTTTCATCTCTCTGGTGAATGCGTTGTAATTAGTGCAGCAGGGGTCGTCGGCGTCCCATAGTGCCGTTCCACACTCACGTGCTCTTCCAGAGAGAAGTGTGATGACATAGGCTATTTTTGAGCGTTCCGTGGGAAATGTAGAGGTTTGTAACTCGAGAGACAGGGAGCACTGTGAGAGAAAGGCTCGGCAGGTGCCGGGTTCTCCATTGTAGGACTGAGGGGGTGGCAGGCGGGGTTCTCTGATCGGAGGAGGTGGAGAACGAACTGGAGCTGGGGGTGATGAGACCTGGAACTGTTCAATCCGAGAAGCAAGTGCAGTGAGGGTGTCCGCCATAGACCTTAGGTTCTGATTCATTTGCTGAATCTCCCCCTGGTGTGTGCCGAGAAGGGTGCCCTGTGCCTCCAAGGCGGTCCTGAGTTGACCTAAATCCACTGGGTCCATGTTGGCCGAATTATTCTGTCACGGCTGGTCCGTGTGAGGCAGGCTTGGAGGACCCAAAAGCAGACACAATAGGTTGGATTCAATATAACAGAGTTTATTTCAAAATGAGGAGGTGAAACAGAGAGAGAGAGATGATCAAAAGAAACCAGTACTTGGGGTGCTGTCTGAAAAGAGCTGTGGCGTGGCTTGGTTGTGGAGGTGGATGAGAGACATAGAGCACTGAACGCACAGGTTGAGCAAGCACGGCAGAGGAGTGAGCGTGGCTGTGTGGAGAGGTGAGGGCTGTGGTGCACGTGTAAAATCCGATGTGCAGTTTGAGGGAGAGATTGGAGTTTCAGCAATCCTGAGGATAAAGGCAGGGCCGGAGTCAAAAACAGAAGCAGAGGTTCAAAGCCGGGTTATCAATCAATGTAGTGAACAGTTCCAACTCGTGAAGCTAAGGGTGTAACCAGAAGAGAAAAAAGGGTCAATAACATGAAAGGTAAAAAGGTATTATTTTCACAAAACACTAGACACAAAAAACACTAGGCTTGTGGCACGCAATAATTCGGCACTGGATGGTTGTTTGTGGCTGGTTTAAATAGGGAGAAAGTGACGAATGAGATGCAGAGCAGGTGTGCTCATGCCGGTGAATGAGGCGGCAAAACAGAAGCCGTGGGATGGAATGTGGAGAGGAGTTGCAGGTGATCATGGCTTGGTTAGACCGGAGGGCGTGACATGGCGTACTGTTACAACCTGATCCATACATTAGCAGAGAATAGAGGAGCCATTGGCTTCTATTGCCCCTAGTCTAGACTCTTGGCTGGAATAGTGGCTTACGCAGTTTTTACACAGTTCTTACGCAGTTCGATCATGTGTGTAGCTTTATGGTATTGAGTGCACACAAGAGATGGAATTAAAACACATAAATGAGCCTGAAAGCACAAAAGTGAGTTTCAGTGTGCAAAAATGAGTTAGAGATTGTGAGAGAGAGGGTGGTACACTAAATATAAGCATGAACAAGCACATTACATTTTTAACTGAATATTTGTATTCTAATGTATGCTTTCTGTACATTGTTACAAGATTGTTTTGAAATTTTTTTTTGAACATTTCTTTTAATAAAAGACATTTTATAATATACTGTAGTCGCAAGAAACAATCAGCGAGCCCAATCACTTTGTGCCATCGCCTCCGGGTCCACCGCACAACCTGTGTGTTATTTGAGCGTGTTAAGACCTCTAAAAAGCCATCGCCACCCACGTGCAACACAACATGCATGTTTCACAGAATATGACATAATAGAGCTGATGTCAGCTTGGGCCCTAAATATTTGTCATGTCAAGTCTGTGTGTGTGTTTGTATGTGCGTGCGTGTTAACATTTGTGATGTGTACATGTGTACAGTACAATAGGCCATAGATGCTTAATAACCAAAGTTAATAACCTTAACATCCTCAATGTCTATAGATCATTTCGGCCTGGTTTGGTGGTTTGGTGGCACCACATCGGATGCGTTTTGCAAATGATCCCAAATAACTGACTTCCTGTTGAGTTGAGCCCATGACATGCAGTGCGAATTTAAACACAAGTTTTCCACAAAAAAAAACAAGATGGTAAGAAAATTGTTTCTCCCTTGTTTCCTGCCTGCACCACCTCTCACTCACGGAACAGAAATTGGATACCAAAAACATTAGAAATAAAAGTGAATATACACAAATACACTCATATTTACATATGGAAAAAAATCTAAAGAAATTATACTTTAAGTTTAAGTTATTACATGCAAATTAACACATTAAGCAAACTGTTATAATACAAATTATTGACAGACTAAATTGGCTCCTACACCAACAGACAGGTTGAAAAGTAAAGCTGTCAGAACAGATGTTTAAAAATATTTAAGCAACATAAAAGTGTCGTCATCATATTTTAAGTTTTTGCTGCTGTTGAAAAAAATATCCTCAGAGGAAAGGAGAACCGTGGCTTTCACTCACTCACTCACTCACTCACTCGCTCACTTAATTCAATTCAATTACATTTTTCTTCACTTCAATTCAACTTATTCATAATCTATATCGCTTTTCCTGTATACAGAGTTGCAGGGGTCCTGGAGCCTTTCCAAGGAAGCTTAGAGTCAGGGTAAACCAGGGATGGGGTGCCAATCCATCACAGGGCAGAGACACATACACACAACTACACACAAGTTCATTCCCATGCCAATTAGACTAATCTGTATCTGCATGTCTTCGGACTGTGGGAGGAAACTGGAGTACACAGAGGAAACTCACCAAGCACAGGGAGAACATATAAACTTTACCCACAAACACGGGGTGTATGGGGCAATTTACCCTTTACTGCATAAGTGTTATTTTTGTTAT